>LQNS02000155.1:3502775-3519046 GCA_001587735.2 Parhyale hawaiensis
ATAAAGGGAAAATATCTTTAACGCAATTATAAAACGACCTTTCCCAGTGGCCGAAAGATTACTGACGCTCGCCGTATCATAGATACCCAGCTTCCCGAAGTCATCGAATCTCTAATTTCCTTGCGTCTATTAGTGATGAAAAGCGTGACACACACCGCAGGTAGGTAGGTAGGTAGGAACAAGCCTATTAATATATAGTTAATAATAACTTTAATAAAGAGCACAATAGGTTCATATATACATTTACAAGTACAAAGTAAACAAAGTTCAAACTAGTGTTTAGGCCCAGTCACATCAACTGGTGGCCACGCACAAGGAAAATACATGGGTACACTCGGCCTTCACGTACAGACACGAACTGCATTAAACAGCTCGTTCTCACACCTAAACATAGGTATATAATAGAAAAGAAAACAATAACAGTTTGCTGGGATTGTGCAGAGCAGAGAATTTGCCAGTGACTCAAGCTTACCTCTCCACTGCGTGATCCAGAGACACTGTTTCATGATAACTAATCTGGCCAGAGGGCCTGTGATAATGATTATAATACAAACTTCAACCAGTACTCAGTCATTATCATACAAACCGGCGAACATATGGTCCCACCGTACCTCGCGTAAGGTATCATCAAAACCTCAAGCGGCTAAGGGAAAAGGTACAGTAAGGAGTCAGTGTGGGAAGATAAATGGGCTCAGGACTGTATGTCAAAAAAGGATGGAGCAGACCAGAGTGTTGTCAGTTTGAGTCCTGAAATAGGAGAAACCCAAGGAAATATTAGTGCAAGCAGTGTTGATTCAGACCAGTGTTGCTTGTGTCAAGATGTGAAAGCCAGCAAGATGGTTGTGTGATAACTTTGTGAACATTATTTATTTCACGCCTCGTGCATTGGAATTAATTAGAGCAGTAAATATTATGCACCCATTTGCTTTTCTAGACGACATGGTTGGTCAATGAGTGCTAGATCTCACAAGAATCTACAGTAGACAGGCTTTGTGGCAAGTGTAAGGATTACAATACAAAAATGAAAATAGTTTACATAGGAAGTGAATATATGTCCTCGTATTTACTGAGCAAAATATACTCAAACCTAGCTCAAGGCATAGTAGATATTATAAACAGGTTGTAAAAGAGTGTGAAATGGTACTGCAGCGGCTGCCCTTGCAATCCTGGAAAAGAACAGCGCCTTGGATGCCAGTGACTCAGTGGAGAGTGAATCTTTCATAGCAAAAAATAAAGTCTTGCCAAAGGGACGCTCTAGAAACAACAAAAGTAAAGAGACACACTGCAGCGTCTCGTACTGGAAAACTCAGATGCGAAAGAGAAACTCGAACAAGAAGATAAATGAAACGTGTAGTTTGCAGGTTCTATACCGAGAACGCCAATAAAATAAAATACGGGATTTCAGGCAGAAGGTTCAACCTTTTACATCCAAAGAAATGCTTAAGGTTATGAACTATGGCAGCTACGGTTGCAAAAGTCGCAAGGAATGTAGTCTCTTCTATCCCTGGATTATTTGTGATTCCTTCAAAGACGCAGAATCTCTTGATACTTCTTGTGATGAACTTCACTCGAGAAGTACCATACGTGCTACTATACTGAAAGACAAGTATCGCACTAAATAGACCACAGAGACAATGCTCGGAAAACGTGACAGAGACAAAGTCAACTGGTGAAAAGACAGACTCCCATAGTAGCCCAGGCTCTAGGGGGGGGGGGTCGGTGTACATTTCTCTTTCTTGCCGCTACCATATATTTTCCTATTCCGTATGATGAGGGCATTAAAAAAAGTTGGGTAGAACTTTCGCAACTGGCACATTTTTCAGGGGGCATGGGGGGCCCAAAATTATCAATTGTGGACGAACTGTTCTGAAACGTGCTCAAAGTATGTATTTTTGGAAGAGAAACATAGTTCGTTCGCACAACTTTTTTGATTTAGACCTTATTTTTTGAGATAGTTCGGTTTATATATGAATATATATATTGTATTTTGGTACCAGCTTTTCAACTATGCAAGTTTTATTGAAGGCGACAGAGAACTCAGTGTTAATAATGCATTTATTAACCCTTTCCAGGTCTCGAAAATATTTTACACAATCATCATTGCCGATGCTGTGTAGTAGCTCTCCAATGTTGACCTCAACGTTTCGACTACCTCTGTAGTCATCTTCAGGAGGAGATGGTAGTGCTGTTGGAGGTGGTGCGGCACCTTCCATGCTTGAGGTAGAGAGCTCATGATGATACTGCTGGCTGTGTTTCCAAAGGTCCTCTTTTCTCCTTGGTGCGCGGTGAGCATGTTGAGCGTGGTCTCTGATTGATATATATGTATATTTTAGAAATTTTAAACGAATAGAACTCGGTGAGTTTTCATGCTAGAATAAAAACAATGACAGTTTTAGAATCCCTAAAGCATTCCTACAAAAACTATCGAGCTGGATTCTCTATTTTTTTTATCGCAGTTCAAATCCAAATCCCTTAATTTTTTTTATATATATTTAGTTAGCGATCGCAAAGACCTAGAAAATGTTGAATCCAGTCGTGACAAAAAAATACTATGAGGGCAAAAATGGAAAATCCAGCTAAACAGTTTTTTAAAGTAATGGTTCGAGGTTTCCAAAACTGTCATCGTTTTCATTCTAGCATGAAAATTGATTGAGTTCTATTCGTTTGAAATTTCAAAAATATACATATATATTTATATATAAACACCATTATCTCTAAACATAAGGCCTAAATCAAAAAGATTTATGATCAAAATATGTTTCTTTTTCAGAGATACTTATTTCAAGCAAGTTTAAGAACAATCAAATCACAATTGACAATTTGCCCCCTCCCTCAAACATGTACCAGTTGCGAAAGTTCTACCAACTTTTTTTTAATGTCCTCGTCATACGGAATAGGAAAATACATGGTAGAGCCGTGAAAAAGAAACGCACACAGACATCCGCCTAGTGCCTCAACTATAGCTCGAGGGCGCATAGTATGGAAATGAACGCAACCATGACGTACGCGCATCCTACCAAGATATGAAACGGACCTTTCAGATAATAGAAGAAAATTTTTTACACACCCTGCATCAGAAGATGCCATCAATGGAAATCTAAGAGACGAGAGCAAAACCGAATTTCACTACAAACTTGGTATCATTATCATAGAGAAATTCCACCCAAATGAGAATAAGAGATTGGACAAATTGCCAGATTTATCATCGAAAAAATGTACCGCTAACAAAAACTGTATGGTAACCAAAAGTGAAATAAATTTTATGTGGTCAGCATTCAGCGCTTACACGCAAAAAACTACAGACAGAAGCTTATACTCACATAGACATTATAAGCGAAGCAAACTCACTCTCTAGCAATTACAGAAACTCACCTGAATGAGAATATTTTTAATGCTGATGTAAAAATAGAAAACTATACTCTGCACAGATATGACCGTGAAAACGGTGCTGCGGCGGAGTAGCGTTGTATGTGAAAGAACAGCTTGGTTCACAAGTTTTACAAAAATTCTCTAACAGTATGTACAAACGTCTACTTAATGTAAAAAAAAAATAAAAATTAAACTTGCTTGTGTCGTGTACTACAGACAACCTAAATGTGCCTCTGAGAAATTTTCTAAGTTGGTTGAAGAAATTCAGACACATTACGGTAGACTTGAAGAAAGTGAGTACAGACTAATAGTTACAGGCGATTTCAATTTTTTTTTCTTAAAATCGCTACAGCCAGACGTACCAGGTGATATAGGTAGCTTTGTTTTTAGTAAAAGTTCTATACACAACAGATGGGAGGGTACTAGCCTTCTATTTATTTTAAGTAATAGATCAATCCTTTCTAGTGCAGATAATTTCTTCACCAACAAAGAAAGATAACATTTTAAACCTCCTCTCTGCAAGGAATACCAAATTTTTGAAGAACATCATCACCCAAGATACATTTTGTCTGATTACAGACTCACTGATATCACAACTCAGTGCAGTTGCTATGAAGCGAATGACTCGAAGAATAATGGGCGGAATAGCATAAATAGTCTTGGCGATTTGAATGCCTATAATAAGGAGATAAAGTGTGAAGGTTTGAAAGTTGACTTGCAGTCTGTAAACTGAGACACTCTCCAGAATGACTCTATTCGAAGTGAAACCATGAACGAAATCTGCGAAAATGTTTTTTTTTGGAAAAGTGCGAGATACCTCCCGCCACCAAAGAAGGAAATATCCAAAAAATCGCCTCCATAAATTCCATAAAGGCTGACTGAAGAAGAAAGAAAGTAAGTTTAATCAATTACGAAAAGTCACTTATATACTGCAGCGACAAAGTGAGTGCCAGCGAAAAACTGGAAGAAATTGAACGTAAGCTAGCCACACTCCATGATTAGGAGAAACGGGAAAACGAAGTACGAGCCATCCAGTAAATAAAAGAAAACAGTAAATACTTCTTTGCTTATTTATAAAATTACCCGTCCGTGAAATTAAACATGAGGCCATTTTTGTACGAAAATGGATAGATAATTGATGATGATCAAGAAATGAGCGAAATACTCACACAACACTGCCAGAGAGTTTCCAGCGAAAAGACCAGTTACCTCGAATTTCTCTTATTAGAAGCAGCTGATAACTACTTGAATTTCCAAAACTAAGCATTGACTTGGCCATCAATGAACTTGACGGAAGCCGTGCTTCAGGACCAAATGATGTTCATGCACAAATTCTCAAAATGTGCAATCCAAGGGCGAGGTCACACGTCATTCATATGAACACGTTTACCTATCCGCTTGCTCGAATATGTTAATGTATTCTAGAAATAGCAGAAAAGTGCACCGTTTTTGAGTTTTGTTTCATTGAAAATTTCAAGAGATTTCCGTAACTTGCCTAGTGACGCTTGGAGAGGAAACTGATATGAGGGTTAGCATTTTAAGACTTTTCGTGGCCTACACAAAGTTGAGCCGACAACGACGCTAGGAAACATTCGGAATAGTGGTCGAATGAACGCGTTCATATGAATGACGGGTGAAATCGCCCAAAGTATTTCTTATCAACCTTACCTTGTATAGCGTAAGTGTAAGTCTTTAGATGATGAGGTAAAAAACCGAACACCTATAAACATGCGATTACTACTCCGATCCCCAAAGCTGGAAACAGTACGGATCCAGATAATTATATATATATATATATATATATATATATATATATATATATATATATATATATATATATATATATATATACTGTCTCACTATGTAGCCAGGTAGTGAAAATGGTCGAAAGCGTTTTCAGAAAACACCTAGTACACCATCTAGAGAGTAATGATCTACTCACGTCAACAGAACACGGATTTCGACATAAACGTTCCACTACTTCACAACTGGTAGAACATTGTGATTCCGTAAGAGAGTCACTGTGTCAAGGGAAGAATTTGAATGTAATATGCTTGCATTCTCTTAAGGCTTTTGATAAGGTTGATCACGGAATCCTAAAGGTAAATTTCCCCGTATGTGTCACCGTGAAAAATATCTGCAGTGGCTTGGGGCATTTTTGTCAAAGCGTAGTCATCATGAATAGAGTATATTCAAGACAGCCAGTACTCAGTGGAGTACCACAGGGTTCCGTACCGTGTTTGGGCCTGTACTCTTTCTTATCGTTGCCAGTGACATGGGGTACGGCTGCGGCTATGCAGCCCCGTCGCATTTAGTGACGACACACGAACATTAGCTGCTCTGCAATCTTTGAAAGGCGTACTCCCTGTCCACGAGATTTGGACAGTATATATGCTAATGGTTAATAAAGAATAATATGCATTCAATGAAACGAAATGTCGAGTTACTTAACTACTACAAGAATTTAACACTCTCTGAGTCCAAAACATTTGCTACTAATGATGGACATAAAACTGAAGGATTGACAGTTAGCAGAGACCTTGGCCTGTGGCGTGAGAATGAAAGACGATGCTACTTTTGAAGAACGGCAAACAACTTAGCTGTCTACAGTTGTATTCAATGCAACGAAGATTCGAACGCTTCGCAATCGTATATGTTTTGAAAATTCTGGAACGTATCACTGTCAATATAATCCACGGATTGTCACCATGGAGGCACTAAGAACAGACTTGGAGGACTATTGAAGTACGCATTCCAAGCAGAATGGGTGGCCGAGCCCTGGTGACAAAATATTCTAACAGCTTCACTGTACGCAAGCATATTCGACATGCCACTGACATCAAAGTTATTGAATTAAAAAATTGTTAAACTCTCGTTTAAAAACAATGCCAGATAGACCAGCGGTCAGCGGTTGAGTGCACTGTGGAGATGATTCGCTGCTGGTCGGTATAGCTGCGACCCAACGGAAGAAATTCAGTATCTTGACTCCACACACACATGAGGTTATGTTTGTGGTGTCTTCTAGATTTCGTCCGAAGTCACATACGGTGTGCATCATCGAAGTAAAGCTTCACACTCCAACCAAAATACTGTATCTCAAAGAATGCCGTCGAGTCGTTAGCTGATGGCTTCAACTGCAATTTCCTTTCTTAGAAAGCGAAACAAATCCCGGGAATTTATTCTCTATTTAAATGTATCGCACAGGTTACTTTAATTAACTGCCACGTGCTCATTCACGGTCGAGAAGCTGAATAGGAAGTGCAGCTTAATATAAGAAATTTTTTTCATACCTAGTTATTTTTGTTAATTTCCTTTCATTACATTATCATTCGATGTATCATAACCTCACAGTAAAGAAAAAATGTGTGTCGCTAACGAATATCTATCTCTGTAGCAGGATGCATTTTCGTAGTTTCTGCTCTTTGTATTTAAAAAATGCCGACTTTCGCAAACTGCTTGTTTTTTTATTGCTAGTCGAATGTACTATCAATTTGATCAGAAACCTGCGTTCTCATTAAAAATGAGCAAACCTGAAGTAAAATGCGACTTAAATTCAGGCGGTGGCTAAAAGTTTAACAATTCAATCAAATCATTCAGAAAAATTAGTTCAGACTTTTAATAATGGAGCAGGAACTTAGCCAACTGGCAGAGCAAGCTTTTTTTCTCCGTACCTCGGTATGCTTGTCGGTTCTGTAGTAGATAGTTCTGTCTTCACGTTCTCTTCGTAGATTAGAGAGTTATTATTTATACGGACTCATATCGTCCAATGCTTGGAACTGTTCCATATTTTTCAAAGAATATAATACTTACGTGTGTAAAACTTTATATTTTTCCAGCTGTTAAGACAATTTAAAATTACACCTTTGGAAATTATTATGAGACCATGTAGACCACAGGTGAAGAAAAGTGCGCGCAGTTACAAGCTTCTACATATTATCGCAATGACAGCTGAAATAAACGTCCATTCTAAAAGTTGTTAAGATGTTCTCTTTTTGAAATAAAAAGCATCGGGAAGAGGAAAATCAATGGAACTTTACTTGCACCGAGATTAGGCAGAGAGATAGAAATTGGCGTTTGATCGAGAGGGATCAATCAGTATTTTGCATCAACAAAATATGCTAAGTGGAATTATGCGCATTGCAGATACGTGCACAAAATTACGTATTCAAAGTTTTTCATTTACCTCAGTATATATCGGTAATATAGCAATATTTATCCTTCAACTGTTGAGATAAATGCTATAGGTGTTGAAGCAATCCTACTTGGTTTGGTTTTCCCGTCACTGCTCTTTTGCTCCCCATTTCTGTATTAAACGTCATTGATGATTGATAGTCTCGCAGGGATGATGATAGGGAACAGGTTAGCGCACAAAGGGGTCCAAGCGGTCGTACAGTCCACTGAAACCGCCGATGATGCGGAGTGGTCCTACGTCGTGCCATCAGTGGCACTAGCTGTTGTTTACCGTCTCTCAATTTCTCCCTTAAAATAGAGCCAGATCGGCAATTTTCTAAACTGAAAGCGCATGGTAATGTAAAACATTCGTTTTCTAACATTTGCACGGATTTGGAATTGCAGTCTGCTCTTTACAGGGTTCCAAGCGTATCATCCAGCGATTGATTTCCGTGAAGCAATAGACTCCAATTTTCATAATTTTGGGCCCTCATTTTTATTTTCATCATCAAACGCCCGTTTTCATTGCAACAAGGAAGTAGAATTTCGATGCCTACGGAGATAAAAGTGTCTAAATCTTTAAAGCAGTGCGCAGACGAGCGACATCTTAGCTTATTTCAATTTTGTCGATGGATCCAGCTCGCGGTAACATGTTAATGGATACGCAGCAGCAGAAGCAACATGCGGTGGCTACATTTTATGGCAAATTTATCACAAGTTGCATGAAAAACATAAATGGTAAATATTAATTTGACAAGCTTTGTTGTTTGTTTACCAACCGATTTTGACTTAAGGTGCATAGTGCTCAGCGACTGAAGATATTGTTCGCTCATGTAGCTTGCAAACGCAGCTTTGACATGAACGTCGTCTGTTGGCTATCACCGTTGTAACCTAAAGACAAATTCCTTTGATTCTTTTTACAGTGCAGTTGCAATTGTTGCCATTTAAAGCAAATCTTCAAGAAAAACGGTGGTATACGTATGTAGTAGTGAATAAATTACAGGGTATATTGAAGGACCAGTTGCTTTGAATTGACTGAAAGCTACGAAAAAGATTCGCCGAGATCCATCTTGCTGAATGCACACTTGGGGCAACTCTTCCACCGAGTCTGATAATGTCTTACTGCTTCATTATTTTTATTTTCTTCTTCTTTTTCTTCTCTGCTTTTATTCCTTGCGGTGTACCGTTTTCACAACAACCTTAGGATTTAGCCACATTTCATTTTTTATATTTTCTTGGTAAAATTCATTTTTTTATCCTTCCCTCGGCACTTTTTGATGTTTACCTTCTATATCAATTCCTGCTGGACTAAATGCCACAAAATAGACGATTTTTGTCATTTCCCTTGCGTTTCTTTTTGTACTCAATTTGGTAACCCCGTGTAGGGAAGAGAACTTATAGGAAAGCCAAATGAAAACTGCAAATATTATCGTCTCTGATTCAATTCAGTGATGGAGAAGATGAGGTTACGAATTGACTGAAACTCCAGCAGATGCTATCATCTTGATTTCTTTGGGGAAAACAATACCTCGGACGTTTCATGAAATTACGTTAAAAAATATTGTTTGCGGCTGTGGAACGGAAAGATCCACTCTACTTGTTCACAGCAAGTTTGTATCTTGGTATCTCATTAGGAACTATTACGCAAGAGACAAGCATAAAGTCAAGCTGATGATGGTGATGACAGCATCCCATGTTTTTCTTTTCTCGGTTTTTATACTGAGGTATTTTTGTAAAGAAAGTTGAAACTATTTATTTTATGCTCTGCAAGTCAACAATTTTTTTTAATCTAATTAGCTGGAAAATATTACATATTTTAAGATTTTCAGTGAGTGTTGCTTTCTAGGCGGCTTCCTCCTAAGTAACGGCACACTTCCGTTATAGCATTACACAGGGTAGCCTTTCTTCTAGCAGAGAAAGTCAGGTGAACACGAAGAGCGTAACACTGGAATATTCTTAAATTATATAACGGACTTCAACACCCACTTACGATCTATAATGTTATTAGCAGTCGAAAAGCGCACGGGCGCTCCTCACTCGCCTGCCCATCCATTTCAACCAATCTAACTCAAGGAATGTAGGAACAAAGTCCCTTCTCTTACACCTCTCAAAAGAGGCATTGGAGCTCCAGAGTTTAAATGAGTACAATGCTTCAGGGCAACTCCCTAAAAGCAATTAAAACTTTTATGTCTAATTAAGGGATCGTCAATAAAGTAGAACAATGAGGTAATTGCGTTTCGCCTAACTCACAAAACTATGGCACATTTTGGAACGTCAATGTAATATACAAGAGTGTGCATAGTGTTACGTGCGTAAGCTAAATTACAGTGGAGTACACAAGTTGCTTCAAACACTTTTCAGTACTGAATTAATCCCTTCATGAGTTATTTGAACGAATGCATTAGAGATTACTCATGCGGCCGAATTAATGTAGTGAATAACGTCACAGCCAACCACGACATTAATCATCGACATGATATGCATATATATATATATATTTTTTTTTAAATTATGCCTGAGCTACTCATTGTGATAATACAGAAAGAAGCCCAAAAGGCTTGACGAAATACTACTATATTCAATAATAGTAACTAGAACACTCTGAGAGCGCATACCTCCGCCAAGTAAGGCAACGGTAGCAAAAAATTCATATTTGCTCTGAAACCATAATTTTCTTTGCATAAACTCCAAAATTGTGCAATTTTCTTTAGGATCCGTTCATGACTTTTTGGGTTATGCCGCTAGCAAACGTTGTGACAAACATGGGTCAAACATACAAAGGAACGAACCGATCTGCACCAAAATTCAATCATTTATGTCTTTTGACATTGCTAACAACTCCTATGAATTTCATAAAGATTGATTCATCATTTTTTGAGTTATTGTACTAATAAGCATAAAATTAAAAACAGTGACAAGTGAACGAATGAACAAACGGATCATAACCAAAATTTGGTCATTTACTCTTCGTTATATTCCTAACAATTCATGTTAATTTCATAAAAATCCGTCCATAACTTTTTGAGTTATAGCATTGAGAAAAATGAGAGAGAGAGACAAACAAACAAACGGATGGACATATCTTCACCAAAAGTTGATCATCTGTTCCTCCTCACATGCCTAACAATCCCTGTAAATTTCGTCCAAATCGGTTCTTAACTTTTTCAATTATCTTGATGACAGACAGAGAAAGGGACAGACAGCCAGACAGACAAACACGACGAAAACATAACCTCTTTGGCGGAGGTAATTAAGTAGGTAAAAAGGCATGAGAGGACACTTTAACTGAAACTGATACCTGTAGTATATCACAGGCAGTGCATAACTCATGTAAATATAATAACCAAAATTAATATTGTCCGAGGAAAAAATTCAAAGATAGAATAAGCAGTACTTTCATTGAAATCAAAAACGTACGTATTTATTGGGTTTTCAAAAAGTAAACTGTAATGGAATTTATCAAAGGTTATATCATAGACGTGTTGAAACGCTATGTACCCATAGTGTTTGTTAGCCAATGATATTGAATCCTACTAGTCTATTTAGTGCAGTAGTTTCCATTCTCTATATTTTAATCTATGACATCACTAACCGTATTTTACTATTAGGTATCCCACAAGTGTCTAGTCACTTTGAGTTGGATGTGTTCCCGGTTTTATTGCTGAGTGTCATGTCAAGAATTTGCATTATAATCTGAGAACAATAAATTTTGTGTGTCTATAGTGAGGCCAAAATGTGCGCACCAAGCAAATTTAAGAGCGCTGAAACTAATGCAGCACCGGATGCTAGAAATTTTTACTATAAATAAAAAAGCGCATCAAACAAGTACGTTTTCTAACGAGGACTATGTACATGTAGTGTTTCTCAGACTCAAAGTAGACGTCTGCAAAGTTTCACTTCCTGGACTGCACCACGCTATACCAACAGCGTCTCAGGTGTAGAAGGCTCTTTCTCCCTACAAGCGATGGTGTCCTACAGTTCAGAACCCTGCAGATTGCACTTCGCTTCCAAGACTGATTGCGGCCCACAAACTTTCAGTCAATTACGGATTTGTTGCTTTCGAAGTTACAAATGGAAGCGTGAGATCGAGAAAGCCTTGTAAAGCTAAAGCCGGCGGTCGCGTCATCAGTGTTTGATGACTTCTTCGTCCCACTTTCGCCGGTGCTTTATCAGCACAGATAGGGTGAGCCTACGCTGTTGACCTTGATATATGGAAATCTGGAGGTGGGGCAGAGTAAACCGCAACATTTCCCCAATACAGTGGTTTTGGACTGTCACACCCGTCGTTCCTGAGTAGACAGAGATGGGCCCATGCTGTTTGGCTTGGAGGTATGGAACACAAGGAGTAAGCGCTAGCTAAACAGCAACATGCTTTCTTGTTCTTGAAACCTCTTTTAACTCTTTTAAGTTTGTGTTGTGGCTATAAACGTGATGTGCAAACACTGATGTGAGCCAAAGCTGTTAGGCCATGACCTAGCTTAATCGAGGCCTGTTGATGGCACACGATAGACCAGTGTTTCAAAAAGTTCAATTTTCTACGGACCCCTGTGAAATCGCCCTGAAGCACACGGACCTCAGCTGCTTTAATGGCATCAAGTTAGTATATTACGTACTGAATGAGTATTGTAGATGTCGATGGTTTCCAGGCTATTGCTTTTCAATTAATGCAGAACTGCAGAGGCATAACAACATCCGCCAAACAGAATTATTCATGTCACAGTCGCGTGATATCCCAGCTCAGCCCATTATTCACTTACAGCGAATTTTTTACCTTTAACTCTCTTGAATTTATTTTGACTCGCCCCTAATGACTATTTGCATTGGATGATGGTCAACACATGCAGTTCTCGCCGTTTTCGAAGAAGAAAATCTAAGTTTTTGTAACCGATCAATGCATATAAGGCCAACTATACCATTGCTAAATTTTTTCAATTTCAATGAATTGATGTAAAATATTATTAAAAGCTATTTAAACTTATGTATTTCCTCTTATAACCTTAAAATATTCTATGATTTTTATCATCTATGGGATAAAATCAAAGAAATTTTGCTGTAAACAGCATGAGCCAGTAGGGAATCCATGCGTGAACCACAGGAGGTCCGTAGCTTCATATGCACCCGCAGTGGGAAACACTGCGATAAACAAACATAGAGTCATGTATCTCTCCGCTAAGTAAAAGATTTTTGGTGTTTATATTCTTAATTTTTTACGTGAACAGCCTCGCAATATGGAAGAGTTACAGGGTAGAAGCAAAGACTTGTAAAGAACACAATTAAACTCCTAAAACAAAGCTCCTGAAAGGGAGACTCTGAAATATAAAAAAATTCAGAAATAACTTAGACTGATGTCAGGGCTACCTGTCTTTAATTGCAGAGGTGAATGTTTACTCTCTTGAATAAGTGTTGTTCGTGAACATTCAGCGTGAGATTTCTCTCAAGAAACACTCGTAACCTTTTGCTAACTTTTTGTAGCGTTGAAGTAATGGAACTTATTCAGTTTGTTACTCTGATCAGAGCCTAAAATAATGCTGTGTTTTGTCAGCATCGTAAGCATACACTAAACGTATCTTGTTGCGTTATAGAAAGGGTATGTTCTTTACGGTTATTCAGATATGTATAGGACAGAATGCAGGCAGAACTTTAGCTTCGTCACTTTAAATTGTTTTGCATGTGCAAAAAGCAGTCGGATTCTGCTGGGCATAGAGAAATCTCTATTTTACGGAGTAAAACTAAGTGCATGGAAGTCTCACAGGTAAATGATTACGAATCAACAACTGAAATTTGAATCAACAAATCGAACCCAGAGCACCGTCTGAAGATTCTGAAATCAAGTCTTACAGGCTTAATTTTGCTGCCCAATTAAACGCACCTTTAGTCTCCTGTAGGATAAGTATTGACTGAGCTTCCTTCACTGTGGACAGTGGGCAAAGTGGACAATGGGCATCTAACACTAAGAATGACCGTCGTCTGTTTATATATTTATTTACATATTTATTTATACGTTCGGTGTCACGCTCTTAAGAATAGATAGGAAAAAATTATTTCTTTTCCAACGTTGAAGTTCACTCAATGCAAAAACATATAAACAGCTTCTCTAGGCACTCCGTTGCATCGTCGTTCGTACTCTCTTCTGACGTTTCCTTCATTTATTTTTTTTTTTTTCATGTGCGCTCTTAACGAAATAGGCGCAAAATAAGCCAGAGTGCAGATTTCATAGTCAACGATGACGAGGTAGGTTGCAGAAGGCGAAAGTGAAATCCGTACTCCTCTATTATCTAACTAGTGGACCCGTGCGTGAAACAATTCACGCAACAATAAATATATAAGTTTGCTTAATATAGGCCGGTGCGGAATCCTCTCGTCTTTGACTTGCATCTTCTTCATCACAAGATATTTGTAATTACTTTTCTTCATAGACTTTCCTTACTAAAATACATATAGAGGAAAACGCTACGACGGCCATCTCAAATTATGGTCAGAGATGCGTGCTTTTTACTGAGCTATTCGTCATCAGCACATTCCTTCCCTTCCTTACATAACATGCAAAAAAAAAGAAAAAAAAGCTTTATTAGTAAGTACTGAAACATCACTGAACTTTATTTCCGCTACGTATCCAGAATACACAGTGAGATAGCTTCAGCATAACAAAATTTTCGCATCCAAGAAGTTGGATTAAATAAGTACTATGTCTACTGTACAGGAAAAAATTGGTTTCTCTACGCTTCGCTGATTTGCTACAAAATGTGTACATCGTAAAGCAAAAGAAAATATAATTTCGATGTAGAGTAAAGTAATGAATATCAGGCTCCACGGAAACGGCAAGAGAAGCTGGAAGAGCAAGAACTGCATTCATTGTTACTAATGATTAGCAATATTCATTGCCCACAGTCGATATTGCTTCTAATGAATATGGGGGTCTGTATCCAAGATACTCGAGGGTGGCATATAACTCGGACTCGGAGAAAACCCAAAATGGAGAAAACCAATTGCTGCCAAGTAATTATCGTGTTTTTTACGCTCGTGCTGACCGCTGAAAAATATCTTATCATTTGCATCGATAATTCCGCAGTCAAAATAAGACGATCAGTGTAAACTAAAGGCGGGGTAAGTTTTGATGGAGAAGACCTCAGAAGAGAGTACACATCACGATGGAAGAGATTGTTTAGAGAAGCTGTATGCATCTGCATCGAGTGGACTTCAAATTTGTCAAAGAATGACCGGAATCAAATATCCTGTTCGAGTGCCATCATGAGCAACATGGAATATTTTTATCCCATCAGTTTCCTACAAGGAGGTTCTAATAGAGAGGAGAGCACCCTATCTAAGGGAGCTTGCGAGTAAACTTTTCCCTTAAACTGGCTGAGTGGCTTATCCAATCGGAGAGCGGCATTGCCTACGTGAGGCATTGCCTCACGTAGGAAGGAGTTCTGAGCTCAAATTTTTGCAGCCATTAACCATCGACAAAATTCCGAGCGGATGCAAGTACCTATGTAAAGGAAACTTGTATCCTGTATACCAGCTTATGATGAAAGTAACAGGGTGAGCAGTGGGATATAAATCTTCAGACACGATTGTCTTGCAAAAATATTGAACAACTGCCTGACAAAGTCAAAAGTGTGTTGAGGTTTCTTGATGAGGAAGGAGTGGAGATTCTTGACTGGCCTGCTCAAAGTCCTGACCTCAACCCTTGGGTGAGAAAGTCATGGCTCGAAATCCAACAAACACTGAGGATTTGTGGACAAAGCTTCAAGAGGAATGGGGCAGGATTGATATTGAACGATGCCGCAATTTAATTGAATCTTGCCCTCNAAGTCATTAAACATAAAAGATCGTTCACAAAATATTGATTAAGGATGAAGGTTTTTGTTAAATTTGTTGTTTTGTTGCGTTTTTTGTCAAGTTTCCCTTAATTCTGCTCACACTAAATTCATAATTATAAGTTAAATATAGATAACTTTTTTCTTATCCTTCGGATCGTAATAAATTTTTAGCATATTATTAGGTATCCAAATACCTCTTTTGTGTTAAAATTTCAGCATTGAATCTTTTACATTTTTTGAGATATGAATTTTTTTATTTTTATCCCTTAATTATGCTCGCAACTGTATTTATATTTATAAACACACGACGGTCATTCTTAGTGTTAGATGAATGCATTTCTTGTCCCATTGTGGATTTTGGCGATCCTGTTCCCTTCTATTGGGATTCAGTAGGCAATCTACAATATAATAAAGACCGATGTGTATTTATCTGTGAGTTTATTTATTTATCGGTTTATTCATTTCTCTCGCGCTTTAACAAAACAGGCGAAAATAAGCCCAGGTTGGAGGCTCTAGTCGTCCTCTCAAGTTCCATTGAAAACTGATAGGTAGAAAATAGACCGGGTTGCAGAAGATGGCAAACGTATCTTAATCAGGGACAGTTGAAATTTCAACAATGAAGACATCGCAGGCTTAGTCTGATTTGTACGAGTATTTGCTTCTCCATACATCGAATTTAAGGCACAGTATCGGGCGACCTTATGTCTGAATGCTCTTCTTGCATTGCCAAAGTTGAAATCGCAGAACTGAAGATATCTGAAGTTTCCGTTGGCACTCTCATGCATCTTGATTCGTAGTTTCCAAGGAGGTTCTAATAGAGAGGAGTGCACCCTATCTATTTATCCTACGGGAGCGTTGCGAGTAAACTTTTCCCTTAAACTGGCTGAGTGGCTTATCCAATCGGAGAGCGGC
>LQNS02000155.1:3519148-3551364 GCA_001587735.2 Parhyale hawaiensis
GACCACTGCCACTTCAGCCAGTTTAAGATCTCCAAACGCCAGCTTGAGTCACGTGACAAAGCCATGTGTTTACTCGCCCAGGGAAGGCTTGCGCGTACTCCTCCCATTGAAGCTCCTTGGTAGTTTCTTCCCACAGATGATTTCGTTGTTTCAGCTATTCTCCCAAATTTAATTCAGTGGTCGCTGAAACAGCTTTCGCTAAGCAATAACCAATGGACCTGTATAAGCTAGCCTACCGTATCCAGAATACCGCATATGAGCTATTATTTGAAAAGTTACTGATAGGGCTGCAATAAGCCATGTATTTTCTCCAATAAGAGAAAAAAAATTTTGATACTAAGCGTCTGTGAAGCCGTCAACGCTCTTCTCAGGGTTCTTAGGTTAGCAGTTGTAATAACGAATGTCTGATCAATGAAGAAGGTCATCAGAAATTCTTCGCTGTCATTTTATGACAGCGCGGGCCCTGTAGTTAACCAAATTGCAAAAGGAGGCTAAATTTGGAACACGGTACTTATCGCTGTTAACACTGAATGCAGTTCTTTCTTTTCCAGCTTCTCTTGCCGTTCCCGTGGAGTCTAATATTCATTCTTTTTCGCGACATCGAAATTAATTTTTTTTTGTTTACACTGTACACATTTTATAGCAAATCAGTGAAGCGTAGAGGAACCGATATCTTCCTGCATAGTCGACGTAGTAATTCTTTATTCCAACTTGCGGGAGCGAAAATTTTGTTGTACAGCAACTGTCTCACTGTGTATTCTGGATACGCGGCGGAAATGAAATTCGGTGTTGTTTCAGCGCTTACAGTTAATATTTTGCATGTCATCTAAGGGAAGGAAGGAGCGTGCTGAAGACGAATTGAAGTCTACTGCTCTGAAGAATGAACGCATCTCTTACGATAATAATTTGAGTTGGCCGTCGTAGCGTTTTCCTCCATATGTATTTTAGTAAGGAAAGTCCAATCAATGCAGAAGTGTCATCAGTCGTCACAAATGTTATGTGGTGAAGAAGGAAGTCAATGAAGAGAAGATTTTGCACCGGCCTGGATTAAGCAAATATATCGATTATCGCGTGAATTTTTTCACGCGCGGGTCCACTAGTAAAGAACACAAATGAAATGAATATATTTTAACTAGCTAACTATATTTTAACTAATACTACCGAGGATTGAATACTGTTCACCTCTTTGGATGCCAAGCAAACGGAAAGACTTAGAGTGCCTTGAGGCTATCCAGCTATCGTTTACTGCCAAAATCCGGGGCATGCAAGATTTAAGCTATCACGAAAGACTTGCTCAACTTCAAATGTACTCTATTCAACGGAGATTCGAGCGCTTTACGATCATATACCTATGTCTGGAAAATTCTAGAAGGCATCACTGTCAACGTCAATGGACGAATCCAGGCCAGACACTCAGACCGTATTGGTCGCACTTGTGACGTGCGAATTCCGATCAAAAATGGTAGTGATGCAATGGCCACAAAGTATTCTAATAGTTTCGCGGTTCAGGGGGTGAGATTATTCAACAAAATGCCACGTCACATCCGAAATGTCACCGGTACAGAGATTGTGAAATTTAGAAACTTACTGGACGTATACTTACTGAAAGTGCCAGATAAACCTGTTGTAAGCGGCTACGTGAACTGTGGGGATAACTCGCTGTTAGCCATCCCGCTGGTCACGGACTGCAGCATCACCCATGCACAAGATGGGTTGCGTGCATAACGCCACCTGGACCTCGTCCGAAGTATCATCAAGTAATCAAGTAAGTATTAGGTGATTGGTACAAGTGCGCAAGAACTGCTTATTACTAGAGTTACTTTAGATACGAAGCTCGGGTAATGCCATAATTACAAACTGCACTGCATTGCGGCCCATTGTCTTGCCCCTGTTTGGTAATTGGTCTGCTATCGGTCGTACGTGTTAGATTGTTCTTAGCCAGGATATTACGGGCTCACCTAGAGTGAGGTGTTGACAGAATTTTATTGTTGACCTTTTGTTGACCTTACCAATGTATTGTTGATCATTGGTGTCTGCTGAAGCATGCACAAGTTATTTGAAGGCGTGTTCGATTGGGCACCAAACTTGAGCCTTCAAGGCTTGACTTGTTCAAAACTTCGCGCAGGTGCGCTGGCTTCGACCCGCTGAAAAAGTTTAGGGCGTTAACCCTCAATTGGCTACCCTTGAGACTTTCAGAATAATAAATGTCACTACTATAATTTCTATTATTATCATTATATGAGCCTTCCAGTGTTCATAATCCTGAGATGAAGAACGCTCTGGCACACAAGTTCTAGCGCGATCACATTTCTAACTTTGCTCGTTTAGGCTCCTGACTAGGAGCGCATAAATCCCTGATCTGTTACTATATTGGCCGCCATGTCACTGGGCCGCAATTCAAGGTTTGTTTGGGCTGGCAAATTCAGCAAAAATCTTTCCCTAATGGGGCAGCACTGCTGCGAAATTAATGAGGAAGCGCCGCACTGCTGCCGCTGATTAATTATGGTTCCTGTAAAATTCCTAATTGGAGGAGCTTTAGCAAGAATCATGTGCTTGCTGGGTTAACTCTAATTGTTTGGCTTTGCAACAAACTTCTGCTGAAGCTAAGAAGCAATTAGTGCCCGGCAGTTTGCATTTTGTCATGGAATCTTCCCCGTACTTATTGAAGTTGCTAATTAGTTGGATCAAGTATACAAGCGCCCGGACTGTAGAAGCTTAGCGAAGACTGCTAATTGTGCCTCACGGCGCTGTCCTCCGCAATATTTACGTAAGTCTGCTCCAGGCAAAGTACTCACTGTTCGTACTCTTTTTCCTTTCGTTGGCTTGTCAGGACTAAAAATCAAAGATTGTCACTTGCGGCCATTCGCCGTCCGGTTTCAAGGGCGAAAGGCCAAAGGCCGCTGATCATTTTTTTCTTACTCTTGTGACTGGACCGTCAATGCTCATCTCCAGTGAACATGATCATCGAATTCCCCGACCTATTCCCTTCTAAAACCGGTGCAACATTACATTAACAACTCACACCAGTGCAATTTCCTTAACACAGCATGATTTAAGCTGTGCACTATTTCTTTAAAAGTATATGATTAAACTTAGCGCCGCCCACAACACTTTTTTACACAATCAAACCCTGAAGTCATGCAATGCATCTTCGATTCACAAGCGGCAATCACAATAATTTAATCGTCTTGCCTCCAGAACAATTGTGGCCTGTCGGTGTGGAAATTAGGACCGACTTTCAGGTCTGGATCTCGATGTATATATACTATTGAAACGAATGTCTTCAATAAAATTTCTGGATAATTTAAAGCAATAATTAATAACGCTGCTCAAAATATCTCGACCGCCATGTATGAAATCGATTGGATCTTGCATGGATTGCTTCATTTACTTAGGTCTGCTCGGAACAGCTCCAGGCCTCGGCTCTGCGTCATGTAACTGTCACAATTAAAGGTAGCAGCAGGTCACGTTGCATAGATGACAACAGTGCTGTAATAAGGTCTTCCTGAGTGTCTACTGCACGTGCCGGGACTCAAAATATTCTATAACTAAAGCACCCTGAGAGCGCATACCTCCGCCAAATAAAGGCAATGTAAATGAAAAATTTAAATTGCTTCTGAAACGAGGATTTATTTTTGGTCATCGCCGAAATCGGTAATATGTGACTCATGACAGTAATAACAGTTTCTGTAATTTACTTGAAGATCCGTCCGTAACTCTTTGAGTTTTATTCTGACAAACACAATAACAAACATTAATTTTGTCAAACACACAAACGGACAGACTAATCAACTCCACAAATCGGTCGCTTCTGCTTTTTAGCATTTTTAACTATTCCTGTAAATTTTATAAAGATACAATACAACAGTATGAAATCCTCCTTGGTGTATTTTAAAAAGCACTCTCATACTGTAGAGATACAATTATTGGCTGATGTTTGTTTATGTTGCAGAGCTTCCTCCAACATTTGGTGCGGTAAGCTGAGCAAAGATGAAGAAGATTAAACGATAACTTTATATTCACACTTTGAATGAAATCCTTACTACACAGGTAGCTGTGTAATATTAAATAACAATAGACGATCCGTGATCCTCTGTATCACCTTGTTTCTTTCCCATCGCATCGTGGCCATGCTCACGATCGGACTTTGTCTGCGAGTCTGACAATGCTTATGTCAATGAACTTTGTAATCATTAAGTCCCATAGAGAGTGCAAACAAGACAGCTAAGATAGACGTAGTGAAATAAATCAGAATTTTTTATTCTTGCGTAGAATGAAGCAATGCAGAGTATACAACGAACGCTATTTGTTAGATAAAATAAATTGCTCCTATTCAACGAGCCAGAAATGCTGCCACACTTTTAGCAAGATACGCTTCTCGTTAGCGTTACTTTTGAGTCGCGTCCTACTTAGTAGGTGTTTCAATAAATAATTTTTGCCCAATACCTACACTGAAACAGCAAACCTCTACCACCGATATTGCCATTTTCCCGACAGCGATCGTTGAATGCTGAGCGCAGCTGACACAATTATTGTGTCTCGGTCTTGATTCACTTCAAAGAGATCTGCTTTTAGGCCTAATTACAGGCGGAAATGCGATCCACCTTTGGTTATGGGAGACCTGGCTGCTTTTGCCTGAGCGTGCATGCACTGGAGAGCAGGTCATCACTTTGAGAGTGAAAATTATTAGAATAATTATTGCCACTAACCGTATTCTTATAAATCGAGGTACAGTTATTATTGATTCGGAACGAGGAAGAATCATCACTGTTTTCAAACTAAGTACAACCAGCATAACTCAGGTCCATTAATTATTACCTTGAAGACAGATATAATTCAACACCAGAATGCTCGTAATTCGTAAGTTAAAAATTATCTTTTGACAATACACGCAACTGTGCTGATGTTTCCGGCTTCGATTTCGAAATAAATACCGATATCAAGTGGAATCGTGATCTCCCCACATATTTACGTTACTTATTTACCGCCAGTGTTTATCTGCCGCCAATATTTATCTAACGTAATTGTGTATCGTCAATACCTATCCTCTGTTCAGTGAAGCAACCATTCTTGGCCATATGTATTTCAAATTTTCTTAGTTTTTTGTTATCAAATATCCTCTGTCCACTTTTTCCCGCCGACGTTAGACGTTAATTTTCACAAGAACGGCATTACTTGAAATGTTAGAGAACATTCATTTGAAGCGGCAAAGAATGAAGCCATGAATGAGATCGATAGAAAAACAACTTCAGCTTTTCAACTCCAATAAACTATAAGTGAAATGAAGAAGATTGACATACTGTAGATACAACACAACAGTATTCAAATCTATGGTGAACTTAGCATTATTTTATGATACAACGTGTGAAATATATACTCCCTGTATTCACTGAAATAGCGACAAAATAGCGGGCATGCATCCTGAAAAATCGAAGATTTACAGAAAATTTACAAAAGTTTGCCCTGACCTAATTTCACTAACCACGTACCTACGTGGTGCTCAGCGCCGGGAGAAATAGTTCCCTTTGCTTAGAATATCATACAAAATCCAATTTTGCCTGATATGTTGAAAAATTTGATAGCCTGGAACATAAAACGCTTTGTTTTGCGTGTAACTCTCTGGAACTTTTTTAACGACAATGTATTTTTAGTACATTTATTTCTGAACGTAAGTATGTACATATACACATAGCCTACATATCTTATGAATTACATGCTAAGTACTCTATGAATTTTTTCCCTATGCATTGATTAAAGATGTTTACGATCAGCAATGCCTAATTTTACTTCGTCGAACCAAGAGGATCAAGGAACTCGTAGTTCAGTGATAGCGCGGAAGGCTATAGAACTGGAGAATTATAGGTTCAAATCTGGTGAATGAAGCAGCTTTTATATGCAGACCCCGTCTAGCCGAGGTTCCGCGAAAAACCTTGATGTAACACTCATGAAGATTCTGCAACAAAACCCTCATGTAGCACCCATACAGATCCGGCGAAAAAAACCTCCATATAACACCTATACAGAGTCTGTGGAAAAATCTCCATTTTGCACCCGTACATATTTTAAAGAAAATCTCCATATAGCACTCGCACAGATCCTGCAGAAAAACCTCTATATAGTACCCATACATATACAGCAAAAAAAAATCTCCATGTAGCACCCACACAAATCCTGCAGAAAACCCTCCATATAGCACCCATACAGATCCTGCAGAAAAACCTTCATATAACACCCACACAGATTCTACAGAAAAACCTCCATATAGCACCCATACATATACAGCAGAAAACATCGAAATAGCACTCATACAGATCCTGCAAAAAAAACCTCGATGTATCACTCATACGTATTCTGTCTATAGAAAAACCTCCGTATAGCACTCCCACAAATTCAGGAAAAAATCTCCATACAGCATCCATATAAATTCTGCAGAAAAATTTCCATATAGCACCCCATACAGCTTCTGCGGAGAACCTCCATATATTGTAGCACCCATACATATTCTAGAGCAAAGCCTCCATAGAGCACCCATACAGATTCTGTGGAAAAACTTCTACAGAGCATCCACACATTTTCTGCTGTAAAATCAGTAAGCACCCATACAGATTCTGCAGAAAAGCCCCTATAGCAACCATGCATATTCTGCAGTAAAGCCTCCGTAGAGCACCCGTACACATTCTTCTCTAAACCTCCATATAACAGCCATACAGATTCTGCTGAAAAACCTCCATATTGCACCCATGTAGATTCTTAGGCAAACAACTTTATATACAACCCTTGAATGTTCTACAAAGAGAACCGAACTACTTTCATGTGGCACCCTTAAAGAATCTACAGAAAATAAATCCATATAGCACCCATAACAGGTCTGCATAAAACAAACGTTTACCACCCTGAAAGTTTCTCTATAAAAAACACTCAAATAGCAACCTTAATAATTCTGTAGAAAGTACCTTCCAAATGGGGAAGAGTACCGAGTTTTGGATGTGGTATCTGGTGTCACACAAGGAAGTGTTCTGGAGCCTTTATTGTTCATCGTATACCTAGCCTAAACAGCAGATTATTTAATCTTGTTCTTAACTGACTTGTCGGTTGCGCTGATGATGTTACTTTGCTCGCTGTTAGAGAGAATCCTATTAATGGGTTGGAGGTTTAAGAATTCATTCAGCTGGGTTTGGAGGTGATTGGTTCCTGTTGTTTTAGGTCAAGGATGAGATTAATTGCAGGTAAGACTAAAACCATGCTCGTGTCTAGGTCACGTACAGCGAGACCTGCACTCCTGCACTTATACTGGATGGTGTGCCACTTCCTGTGGGGAATGACCTGGAAGTCTTGAGTGTCAATTGACGTTTCTGGCCCACATCCGTTCAGTTGCCTCACGAGCATCGAAGAAAATCGGTCTTATGCGACGTGCTTGAAAGGTGTTTGGTTCAGTATAATTGATACATTGCTGGTTTAATTGCTATGTCCTCCCCCTTCTAGAATACTGCTCCTTAGTCTGGAGTTTTACTGCCGATTGTCGTCTGAATGTGCTTGACAAAGTGATTCGTCGATGTTCGTTTATACTGAATGGTGTTCTGCCTTGTGATCTGGCAGACCGTCGCAGAGTTGGTGCGATATATGCTTTCTCAATGAAATGTATAATTGCGGCAGTCATCCGCTGCCGGTGGTTCTTCCCGAGCCATTTGCTCGGGGGTGACATATTCTGCGTACTGGTGCTCTTCATGAGTTTGTCCTGGAATTCGTACGGTGTCGTACTAGCCAGGATTCTCGTTCGTTTGTTCTATCACGGGTAGACGCTTGGAATAATCTTCAGGGCTCTGCCTTTGTTGGTGCAGGCATTGCAGAGCTTTAAGCAATTTGTAAACAGAGCGATTGTGCGATCGTTAATTCTTTCTTTCTTTCTTTCCTGCCTGTGCTGATTGCGTTGGGGTTGATAACCTTATGGAGATTACTCCGGTCTCACGTCGCCAGTCTGGTGTATTTTAATAATAAATAGAGCACTTTGAGAGCGCATACCTCTGCCAAGCAAGGCAACGGTAACGAAAAATTCAAATTATCTCTGAATCCATGGTTTTCTGTGTATCATCTCCAAAATCTAATCATT
Source organism: Parhyale hawaiensis (assembly GCA_001587735.2). Lineage (NCBI taxonomy): Eukaryota > Metazoa > Arthropoda > Malacostraca > Amphipoda > Hyalidae > Parhyale > Parhyale hawaiensis. The sequence continues at coordinate 3,527,256 of LQNS02000155.1, forward strand.
TGTGCCTTTTGACAGTATTAAAAGTTTCTACAATTTTTTTAAGATCAGTTCATAAGTTTTTAAGTTAGGCTGCAATCAAATATTATGACAAATATTAGTCAAACATACAAACGAACCAACCGATCTGCACCAAAACTTAATCATTTGTGCGTTTTAACATTACTAACAACTCCTGTAAATTTCATAAAGATCCATTCAAAACTTTTTGAATTATGCAGCTAACAAACATTATGACAAACATAAGTGAAACATATAAGAGAACCAACCGATCTGCACCAAAATTTAATCATTTATTTCATTTAACATTACTAACAACTCCAGTATATTTCATGAAGATCCACTGAAACCTTTTTGACTTATTGCGCTAACAAGCATAAACTCAAACACAGCGACAAAGAGACAAAAAAACAGATCATCACAAAAATTTTGTCATTTATTTTTCGTGATATGCCTAACAGCCCATGTAAACTTCATAAGAATCCATTAAGTAACTTTTTGAGTTAGAGTATTGAGAAAATTATAAGGTAGACAAACAAACAGACGGATGGACTGAACTTCACCAAAAGTTAATCATCTGTTCCTACTAACTAACCTAGCAATCTCTGTAAGATTCGACAAAATCCGTCCATAACCTTTTGAGTTATTTTGATGACAGACGGAAAGACAGACATACGGGCTGACAAATAGACAGACGGACGGACGGAGAGACACACAAACCCCACGAAAACATAACCTCCTTGGCGGAGGTAACAATAATGAAAGAAAGAACCTTATGGGTTCTACTCTATTCGAGCTGTCGAACTATTAAAGGTTACATGTGTTGTCTGTGTAGTTCTAAGACTGTAGGTGCTCGTATTAATCTCTATCTTTAAGCAACACTTGAGTAAAATCAGCTTCTCTGTAATTGGACAAGCATACAGAATCCTTTATGTTGAATCCGTGAAGTTAATCTGACTGCTCTGTATAACATTATATCAGAAATCGTATGGAATACTATATTGTTTTACAACATGAGTAATAATTCCTGTCATGGAAGCAACGGCGGCGTAAAAATGATTTCTCTGTGGACAGACACCATTATGGAAGCCTCTTTTGTTGAATTCCTGGGTAAGACTAATTTCGCTGCAGTAAGAATATGTATTTACAAAACTCTGTTACGTTAACCGCATAAATATTGATTAGTATTCTCAAGCAACATCGGCGCAAGTGCGATTTCCCTGCAATCGGATCATCATACAGCTCCCTATTTAGTTTAACCATTGGTGTAGTTTCCAATATTGTTTTGCAATATTCGCAACAACTTTTTAAATCGATGAAAAAAAAAGGACATCCAGGTAAAAAATAAATTCGTGAAAATAAAATTCGTAATCCAGAAGAAATATTATTTTATGTTAATTAAATTCCTTAAATGTAATTAACATCACTGAGAGCAAGCGCTATAGTTTTGTAAGATGCAAGTTGGTAACTATTTTATGGCATAATAATAATATTATTCTTCACTGTTAGCTAGACGGTCGTTCTATTTACTTGCATCTATAATTAATAAGTTTGAAATAACTTCCTCAGGAGTAATAGATGTGATTGAATAGCGACGTTTCCTTGATAAACTTGCTTATGCAGTAAACTGAGCATACAATGCATTCTAATAATAGCAAAAAGTGAATACTTCCACCCACTGGACAACTACATGGCTCTGCCTCAGTATTCTGTCCTCAGCAACCAGTCTTGTACAAATTCAATGTACAGTGACTACCGGCCTACGAGATTACAACTGCCTGCTATTCTCAAGTCTCTGCAAAATTGAACAATGCTCGATTAATGTCCAGACAAAGACATGAAAAGACCACTGAATGCTCTGATTAAAAGTGCGTTGGCTTCAAGAGCTTGCCTGGATTATTGAAGATGAGTGTGGCAAGTGAAACGAGATATCCAACGCTCTAATGAAAATTTCTTGTGGCAGCAGATATTGCCTCAAGAGTCTTTGAAATTGTCTGTTATTAACTGCTCTAACTATGATATCGTTTCTGTTATGCTGTTACCTAACGAGAGAATAATTCGTGTCATGTTGTTGCCTTAGCCGGGAACACATTGAAGCAACAAGCGATGCAATGCGATTTTCGCGAGAGGTTTGTTGCATGACGTTGACAGCACTGATTGGTCACACTGACGAGATGCGGCGGCAAGGTGCGTGTACGTATGTACGTTGTGAAATCTTGAACGGCAGTGTGATGTTTAATTCACATATAAGCGGACAAAATTACGAAACTGCAATTGAAAGCTTATTCACAGATGTTCAAAATATAAGCGGACAAAATTACGAAACTGCAATTGAAAACTAATAAGCGACGAAGTAAAGTATTAACGATACTATTTATTGGCATAGAGGTAAGCAAAACAGATAAGCACATCTCAACAAATTGGCGAGAATTAACCCATGCGCTTGTCTACTCAGTACCACACGATACTGTTTAGCATGCGTGTTGTAGGTTTTAATTATTTATCTGTAATAAAAAGAAGCTTTACCTAATATCAAGAAAATAGTGTTTACTCGTTTACTCGATAAAATCGATGAAGAGGAAACTATTATCATAAAATGGCTGTTTTTTGTACGTCCAACAAAACGAAGCACGTAAGGACAAGTTCGAACCCGTTATGGTAACATTTGTGGAGCATTTTATTGAATTATTAGAGCAAATTGTTTTCCATGGTAAAAATATACATCATTTCCCATTGCAATATAACTGTAAGTTTTATCTAACTAATTCATTCGTCGAAGACGAAGCTTTCGGCGTGAAATATTTTATCTTTGGAATGTGCACTCGAACTGCGCGGCCATTCTCATATCGAAAGCGACAAGCTGATTGGTCATTCATTTTCACGTCAAAGTTTCCACTACCGCAATCTCGGTCAACTCACTACAGACGGATTTCAATTGTTTTTGGCAAAAAAAAAATGGAACCATTTTGCAGCATATGTCTGTGAAAGCTGCACAAAGTACTTTTTCATCACAGATTGCTACTGAATTCGTATATTTGCTCAAGTAAAACTACAAATCAGTGAACAAAACAAAATCAAGTTGTCTTCGGTTGCCAAGTAGGGTTTTTGTCACATTGCGACATTTATTTTGCAGCACTTTTTGTAGAGAAGACGTAAAAGTTGACAATATAATAGCTAAATCATCTAATGCTATTCGGCAATCATCTGAGAGTGACTTGGGGAGCTACCGTCGACGATTGAATGTTCACCTCATAGAATTTAAAAGATGGAATGAAGTTTCGAGGATAATGAACGCAACTTTCCATACTTCCGGGCAATGAAGAACTACTTTAGTCTACTCGTCAGCAAATGTTCAGAATACATTTGCATTTTCTGGTGCTTAATCATGATCGTTTTTGACGCTTGATAGCACACTTATTGCAATTTGTACCGTGAAAGATGCAAAAGATATTGAACGCTCATTAATTTCATGTATCACTAAGAATTTCAAGGGAAAAGCTAATACTTGTGATTGAATTGAGAGTGTGGCGGCACCTGGCATCTATCATGGGGCTATGTGGCCAACGCCTGTTTATTAAAGGTTATAGCTGCCAAATTGAAACTTTTTTGAGAGCATAAATACTCGTAGGAAAATATGAAAAAGTATATTTATATAAGCCAAACAATGCTGTTTCTCCAATGAGCATATAATATTTCTTATACTTGTATAGGTATAGCAAAAATCTGCTGGTTCCCATAACGATACACTATTGGCATTGCTGTAATTGCAGTTATAACACGAGTGTCAACTACATAACGGGTCACGTTTAAATACCAGTGTTTTTTGTAAGAATAGCCTTTTCCTGCCATTGGATACAAATAAAATACATAAATGAAGCCACACAGGGAGAAGGCTAGTTATATAAAAATAGAATTCAGCGATTATGCTGCTCAGTCAGTGTTTCGTTGCACAGCTGAAATTATTAAGAGATGTTTCTGATCGATCCATAATTTTGTATGGTGATTTTGGGCCATTATTTTTAAATCATCTAGATGTTTTCAATTTTTGAAGTTACAGAAAATATACATGGTAACAATTATTGATAGATGCTTCCTGATAACAGCTAAGTCAGAGCATCACTGTTTTCAAATCGCACGAAAATTTGTAGCAAGCAGCGATGGAAGACGGTACGACATGCAATCTGTGCTGCGATAGTACGGCCAATGGATAGCAGTGCTCGAAGTTACATTTCTTCAAGCAGCGAATATGTTGCGTTGCATGTCGCTTGTTGCTACAATGTGTTCCTGGCTTTAAAGATTTAATCAGTCGCGACATGCTGTTGCCTTACCGACGATGGAAGCATCATTTGAATTCAGTGGCAGTAAAGCCGAGTTCACACGTTCCCCACGTTCACTGTTCCCAAGAAATTCCAGAAAAGTACACTGTTCTCTCAGTTTTATTTCAGTCCAAATTTGAAGAGATATCCGTAACTTGACTAACGACACTTGCACAGGAACTGATTTGATGAATAACAGCTGAGTAACTTTTTATGTTGTACACATAGTAGTGCTGACTACGACGCTATAAAACTTCGGGACGAGTAGACACGTGAACACGTTGAATGAATGACGTGTGATCTCGCCCTAAGTGGCACAAATAAAACGGGGTGGAGCTTGTAGAATGGCTCGTTGCGCAATGCCTTTTTTCTCTTATTATTATTAATATCAATAATATTATTTTTAAGATACACTAGCCTAGCGACGTGAGAACGGAGGAGGCTCGTTAAGGTTAACAAATTCCCACGCAACCAGCCCACCAAGTGAAAAAAGAGAGAAGATCAAGATCACGGAATAGCTCTGCTTACAGATTGCTTAAAGCTGCCAAAACCCGCACCAGCAAAGGCAGAGCCCTCAAGACCATTCCAAACTTCTACATATGATATAAAAACGAACGAGAATACAGGCTCGTACGGCATCGTACCGGTTCCAAAGCAAGCTCATGAGGAGTATTAGTACGCCGAGTATACCTCACCCGAGCAAATGGCTCCGGAAGAAAAGCCGCCAGTGAATGTCCAGGGTAATTACATATATATTTATAGAGAAAGCAGACCCACCAACTCTGTAACGACCAACTCTGCTAGATCACAAGGCACAACACCATCCAGCATGAATGCACATCGACGAACCCCTCTGTCAAGCAAACTCAGATAACTATCAGCAGTAGAACCCCAGACTAAGGAGCAATATTCCAGAAGGGGGACGTGTCAACTCTACCGAACCAAATACCTTCCAAGCACGTCGCATAAGATTGATATTCTGCGATGCTCGTGAGGCAACCGAACGGATGTGGGGCTCAAACGTCAACTTTGAATCAAAACTGACACCCAAGATTGTCAAGTCATTAACCACAGGAAGTGACACACCATCCAGTATGAGTGCGGGGAAAGCAGGTCTCACTGTGCCTGACCTAGGCACGAGCATGGTCTTAACCTTGGCTGCATTTAGCCTCATTCTCCACCTAGAACACCAGGAATCAATCATTTCCAAATCACAATGAATGGATTCTAAAACCTTTACCCTATTACTTGGATGCTCGCAAGCAGCCAGCAAAGTAACAGCGTAACCAACGAGTAAATTATGAACAAAATCAAACAGGCCAGTTGTATATAGGATGAACAAGAAAGGGCCCAGAAGACTACCTTGTGGGACACCAAAAACCACATCCAAAAACTCACTATTCTTCCCGACAACAACTACATATTGGCGTTTACCAGACAAAAACTGAATTACCAATTCCCATCAATCTTAGCTTATGTAGCAAGCAAAATTCACGCGATCGAAAGCAGCACTGAAGCCAAGCTGGACCAACCTTACCTCATGACCCCTATCAAGTGCCAGCAGCAACACATGAGAAATGTGAAGCAGGGAATCACAAGTTCCCAAGCCTTTGCAAAAACCATAATGTGTTGGGGAAGAACGCCCTGCTTCTCAAGAAAGCGACCCAACCTCGACGCAACGGAGCACTAGTAAACTTTCAACAAAACAGGTGTGATCGAGTTAGGTCTATTATCGGAGGTTATAGGTGAGATAGAGCCCTTCAGAACAGGCGTCACATGAGCTACACGCCAAAATCTTGAAAAAGAGCCCAGCCGTAACATCCGACGGGACACAGTTGCGAGCGGGGCTGCAAGCACACCAGCAACCCTCCGAAGAAAGAGAGGGAACGTACCCGATAGATCAGTGCCTCCATAAGGGTCCAGGTCAAGATGACGGCGGTGCCCTTCAGAAGAGCTGAAGCAAAACCGGAGAACTTCGGCTCTGGGACACACCCTAAAGAAATGCGCTCCTGGTCCCGGCTCTGCTTCCCATCAAGGCAGCGTAATAAAAGGTCCGCCTTGGCAGCAGGGTCCACAACAAGGTCACCACCTGCACCAATTATTGAAGGGGACCGGCAGAAGAGCCCGCACCAAGTACAGCTCTCCTCAAGGTGGACCATTACTTATGTGCGCTAACAGACGAAGCTAACAACTTCGTGGACCTCAAATTATGCTTCATCTGAGCTACCTCATAAGTAGCTCCAGCCCGACGCTGCAATTCTTGAAACGCTGAAAGTCAACAGCAGGCCGGCTAGTATGCCAACGTGCATAAGCTTCCCGCTTCAACTGGTGCGCCTTCTTACGGGCATCATCAAAACACGGTTCATCGCCTGTTCTGACCGTAATGAAGCGGGATGGACATCGGCACGCACCATGTCAGAGAAAAGCCGATCCAAAGTAGACCAAGGATCAGAGACTCTTACAACACCCCAAGGTAGCACAAGGATGGCGCCAGACGCGGCGTCTCAATTCACTGTGGGCTTTCAACTTGCTGGCTATAATCTTCCAATTAAACCTTTCGCTTCTACAGACCAAGACTCTCATCAGATGTATTCCTACGCAGCAGCAAATACTAGTTGCAAACACTTTACCAGATGGAATTATTGCTCCATTACTTGACTGTGTCAGTTGGCTCCTCTATTGGCACTTCAGTCCACTCCCATCTTGTGTCATTGAACCTGAACCAGGTTGCACCTCTGGTAGACACCAGGAGATTGGTGTTCGTTAAGAGCAGGACTAATTGGGGTGCTATTTCTGGAGCAGTAAAGGCGTTACCTTAGCGCCAGATTATTTACAGTAAGGATCCTATCTCCGAGCTTAACGACTTGACTGTGTCTGTTTAGAAAAGATATGTCCCGAAGATGAATATTCTTGCGAGGTATCGGGACAAACCGTGGTTTGACGACCAGTGTCGGTTCGCTTTCAAAGCTAAACAAGCGGCTTATCAGCGCTCGTTGCGTTCGCGTGACCGCACGTTGTTGTAGATCTACATATGTGGATCGTAGGGCCGAAGCTAAGCTTGTGTATAAGACGGCACAGCATCGTCAGATGCAGCACTGCTTGGAGTCTATACTGAGTATTGACCCATCTACATCATTGGTGGAGTGAGCTAAGGGCTCAGTTTGCAGTGCTGAACCTTCATTGCCGCCCCTTGTTGGTTCCGGTGGTGGTATCACTGCTGATCCCGTGGCTAGGGGAGAACTCTTGTCAGCTCACTTAAACGGGAAGCAGAGCAGAGATGTGTTGTCATTGCCTCATGGATGTCACATTAGACCTCGTTTAATCTCTTTGGCGTTCAGATTTGGTACTATCAGGGGGCTGCTTGAGAGTCTTGATCTTTATGGAGGTGTAGACCTGGTGGGTATGTTTCCTCTATTTTATAAGCATCTTGCTGGTATTCTCACCCCTAAGCTTGAAGTGATCTTCCGGCGCCTGATACGGTTAGGAAATTTTCCCCGTTATTGGCGTACTGGGAATATTACTCCCATTTCAAAAGGGCCAGTGTCGCCCCATGTTAGCAACTACCGACCTACTTCGCTGACGTCCATTCGGTCGAAGGTGTTCGAGAAATTGATCACTGCTAAGCTTGAACGCTTTGATGAGGCTACGGGTTCACTGCCTGCTGGTCAATTTGCTCACAGAACTGGTTTGGGTTGCTGTGACGCAGTGTTGTCGGAGTCACACCATTTGAAATCTGCCCTGGATTGCGGGTCTGAGGCACGCCTTGTACCTACAGTTGGATTTTAGCGCGGCGTTTGACAGGGTCAACTACAGGGGTCAGTTGTATAAGTTGGAGTCGTTTGGTGTGGGTGGTAGGGTTCTGTCAACCATCAGACATTTTATTTCTGAGCGAACGCAGAGCATGTTTGTTGACAGTTTTTGAGTGCCTCAGTCGCGGTGGAGTCTGGTCCGCTGCTGTTCGTTCTGTATACTAGTGACATGGTCCCTTCGCTAGAGAACACGATGATCAACTATGACAACGATTCCACTTTGATAGCAGTGATACTTGCCCTCAGCATGCGTAATGATGTCGCCCCGCCTTTGAACATGGATTTGTCGCGCATTAATGCATGGTGCTCGGTCTGGAGTATGAAGCTGACTGCCAGTAGGACTAAGTCTGTGATTCTCAGTCGGTCTCGGACACTTTTATCGCAGCATCCACATATGAAGATAAATGACACTTTGCTTTCAGGAATCTAGTTCTTTGGAGATTCTCGGTGTTGTGTTGTCTTTGATAAAAAGTTTACTTTTGAGCCGCATATTAGGCGGCTGGTGTCATATGCTTCCAGTAAGATTGGGCTCCTGTATAAGGTGAATTCTGTGTTTGATAACGGTGAGGTTGTCCGCAGCTGCTTTTTCCTTTATGCCTGTGTTGGAGTATTGCTCACCGGTCTGGGCTTCAGCTGCTGAGAGTCACTTGTGCCTGCTGGACCGACTTTTTAGTTAAGCCAGTAGGCTGTGCGCTAAAAATGATTTGGTGAATTTAATCTGTCATATAGGAGAGGGGTGGCCGGACTCTGTATGTTTTATAATGTGTACAACAATAAAAGACATCGGTTGCATTTTTCTGACCCTACCCTCAAGGTCTCTAGGAGGATTACACGTGATGCGGTTGAAGCACGCTCTTTCACTATGGCGAGTGTTAGATGCCGAACTCGTCGGTTCACTCGGTGCTTCGTACCCTAGTCTGTTAGGGTTTGAAATTTACTGCCGTCATCGGCTTTCTGCGTGTTGGCCTGCAATCTTTTAAGTCAGCTGTTAATGGCTTTTTGTTGGATCTCCTTTAGCAGCGTTTCGGGCTTCCCGGGGCTGCAAAATGCTTCATTTTTGTTGCACTGCCTGTCCGTGGTGGCCCGGCGTGAAGTTTTAATAATCTAGTCTAAAACAAAGAATGACCGTCGTGTGTTTATATATTTTTATTTATTTGTTTATTTATTTACTAGTGTGCCTGCGCTGTCATATAATGACAGCGAATAATTTGTATTGATCCTTCTTCATTAACCATGTTTTCCTTCATACAATTGCCCATTTTAAAGATCCTCCAGATGAGAGTTCACGGCATCCTAGTTACCCTAATTACTGAGCATCAAGACTCTTATTTTCTGACATGAAAATAATTCGATACTTTTGCAGTCAGTTCAGCAACACTGAAAAGAACTGATTCGATTTGGTTTCATAGATACCCTAGTATGTCATATTTGTGTGATAATTTTTTTGGTTATTGAAAAAGATGTTTTGTCGGCAATTGCATCAAAGTTGGAAGAACAGCTGATGCAATGAAATCATCTGTGGGAAGAAAATAAGAATAAAGATGCATGAGAGCGCTAATGGCAGCTTCAGATATATGCAGTGCTGCGATTTCAACCTCGGCAATGCAAGAAGTGCAGTTAGACTTGGGGCCGCCCGATACTTTGCCACAGATTCGATGTATGGAGAAGGTAATACTAACACGAATCAGACTAAGCCTTCGATATCTTCATTTTTGAATTTCAACTGTGCCTAATTAAGATACGTTTGCCATCTTTTGCAACCCGACCTATTTTCTACCTATCAGTTTTCATTGGAGCTTCAGAGGACGACCAGAGCCTCCAACCTGGGATAATTTCCGCCTATCTGTTTTGTTGAAGCGAGACAGAAAATGGATAAACAAACAGATACAGACACATCGGTCTTTATTATATTGTAGATAGGTTTCGTGTCAAGCTCTTAACGAAAAAGATAGGCAGAAATTAGCCCTGGCCTTCCTGGTTTTATCAGTTAATCATCTGATTGAAGACTGTGGTCATCCTGCCAAGCTTCATAGAAAACTGATGGGTAGAAAGTATGCCAGGTTGCGGATGATGGCACTCGAACAGTATATCTGAATTCCAGTCATTCTTTGACTACTTTGAAATCCACTCGATGTAGATTCATACTGCTTCTCTAAACAATCTCTTCCATCGTGTGGTGTAGTTTCTTCTGAGATTTCCCTCATCCAAACTTCAGTTCACACTCTTATTTTGTTAAGTTGATAATTATCGATGCAACTTGAAAGATATTCTAGAGCGGTCAGCAGGCGCGTCAAGACCACGATGATTTCTCGGCTGCAAATTATTTTCTCCACATTTTGGGTTCTTCTTTCAACAGAACAAGTTCTCTCTTGAGGAAAAATTTTCCGAGTCCGAGTTATATGCCACCCTCGAATATCTTGGATACAGAGCTCCGTATTTATTAGAAACAATATCGACTGCGGGCAAAAAAACATCGCTTTTTTGCGTATCACCGAAAGAAAGCTTGGCAGCTTATCTGTATGGTTCTCTAATTCAAGTTTGCAGTTGCGCAGCATTCTACACGAGGATGATAATAAGAGCCTTACATGTATAGAAGGGAGCTCAACCGTCTACGCTAAATAGTTGGACAGCTGAGAAATCATAAAGTGAAATGTCCCGTCAACACGCGGTACTACCCAGACATGGAGCTCCCTTCTGTAGATGTAAGGCTCTGCCCTAATATCTTTGCAACACAAGACGGTTCTTCACAAATTCTTCGCTGTCATTATTGACAGCGCGGGCACTCTAGTAATAATAATAATAATTACCACCATCGACACCTGCACCCACCCGATACTATGCCCCCGCAGCGAAGTTTGTTCTAACATTCATTCATGAAACACCGATGCTGCGCAGATTTATTCAAGAGTAAACGCTTTCATATGCAATTCCTTCTCCACGCAGAGACCCTTAGTAGATGCAATTCCCAGGCAACATTCATTCATGAAACAGCGATGCAACATCAATTTCTTCACGAAACAAATGTTTACTCAGGCAATTCCTATGCAGCACCGGCTTCTCCATGCACAGACCCTCAGCAGATGCAATTCCTATGCAACATTCATTAAAACTTTAATTCGACCTCAGGAAGCTGCGGCGCCGGGCGAAGTTCAGACCTAGCAGAACTGAACGAGGCGGCCGCTCTTGGCCTTCTGCAACTTGCAACTATAATTGCTTCCATAAATAAGGCGCACTTTTAAATGCTCCTCATTGCTATTCAGATGGGAATGCAAAATCGCGTCACGTCGTCCTTTTTCTAGAAGAGCCAAGTTCTGCCTGCCCGTCGCAGTAGCTTCCGCCCTTCTGCAATAAATGCCCCTATGGAAAATTTTCTAACAGTTTTCTCTCGGTTCACATGCAAAATTAAAGCAGATATTTCAAGAATATCTTTTTTGGACCTTTACTTGTTTGAAGACCGATTTCGCTTTCCAAAAATATCCAAGTAGGTTGAGGACGGAACAGCAATTTATTTTTCATCAGAAAAAAAATAAGTTCAGTTTACACATTCTGCTAGTTCTTAAAGACGATACACATTACAATAAGTTTTGCCCAAGGGAAGCATCCACTGCCCTAACAACCTTAGATAAGTAGTTTCAGTGTGCTCTCTCTATCGCCCGCAATGTCTAACCAGGTGTATCATGGATGTATCTCCTTGCAAATTACCGGAAAAGCTGCTGCCAAGACTTGGATTGGTATATCTAGAAGAGGTCGCGGTAGCAGACAATGGCCGTCATAGGAATCAACCTGTGCAGTAGATTTAAGCCAGTTGGGGATCAGCTAAGCTCTCTTTGCCAGCACGTTATAAAAAAAGTAATATTGAATATGATCTCTAATTGTGATTTGAGCTTTAGAATTTGGAAGTCGCGAAGTTCTTTCTTTTGAATAATAAGGAGCACAACCCAATGTTTTCTCGCTATCAGCCTCAACTGCGTTACTATAGTTGTCTCCGATAATAGAAAACACTAGCAAGTTTGCGAACCGACATGGCAATTCAGGGCCGCCAATTTAGCGATAAAATACCTAGATCTACAGACTGGGAGCTCAGTTCCCAGCAAGATTGTATTGTTTTTTTTTTCATACCAGTAGGCGTTAATTAATAATAGGGAATCCGAGCTATAACTTCATGAAATGCAATTTAATGGCACTGAACTCACTTCATATTAAAAATTATGCAGCATATTGCATACAATTACGAGGAAGAAATGAATTTTCACCGCATTATTCTATTTCTGGCGGCATTTTGTAGTTCATATAGCGACACTTGACGAGTAACTTTTGGCAACATTGACTCTCTCTAACTTCCGGGCCACACCGTTTAGTTTTATGTGATTCCCACAGTAGCAGCAGGCTATCGTGCTGAACTGATGGCCCTGAGGGTTGCGGGATGAAGTACCAAGCCAGATAAACGGGCTTTGTTACGCCTGGCACGCTGAGTCTGGAGTTTCTGGGTATGCACAGCTACCGTGGGAGCACCTACCTTGTCCAGAAATAGGGAGGGGAAGGGGGCACAGATCGTTGCATAAGAACCTCCCGTAGATGGCACCATATTTCTTGATGACCCGTGCTTGACTGCAGCCGTACCAAGTCTTCTGGAGCAAGTTGGCCTTAATTCGTACCACGATCCCGAGCGTGCGGGCGTCCCAGTGGTTGGTGCGGTCAAGTTGATTTACCCTAATTGGTTTGCCTGTTTTATCGTCAGCAACAATTTTCCTTCTTGGCACCCTCAATTAGAAACCAAAAAAAAAAATAATAATAATGAAATAAACACATGAACATACATTAACTCTATGTCAGTACTCTAAATTTCTCTTCACACGACAGTCAAATAAACTTGTTCATTCAGCTCCGCGTCCGATTTCATTGCTCTGTCCATTTAAGCAGCAGGAACATGCAAGGCTCTCTGAAGACTACTTCGCTCTCCTTCAAATTCGAAGACATCCCCGAAACCTTGCGACTGACACTTGGTGACCCAACTGGCTCCACGGTTACAGCTTAGTCATATTTTCGCATGACATAAAGATGTGTTGATGCAGACGCATCAAACCATTACCGCATTAACTGAGACGGGACAATCAAAAGACTGTCGTGTAATTCACCCTTAACATAAGTCATATCTGGGGCTACTAGTCGGGAAAAAGTTAACAGCAGCAGTCTACGTAACTTTGTAAAATAGACTACATCGACGGCTGCTTGTCGTGTACTGCTTAATTACCCCAAACGAATCTTTTCTCTTGTCAAGGCAACGTAATTGCTTGTATTTTTGCAGCTAATTACAATGCCCATAATTATTTCCAGTAACACTGCAGGTAATTACCATTAGTGGAGCCAAATATCTGCCAAACAATATACATTGGGATGGCCGTCGTAGCAGACAACAGGGCGTTCTAACATGCCTGGGAAGATAATTTTTGTACTACAATACTAGGAGGTGGCTGTGTTATAAGCGGTAGCCACAGCAACAATACCTGTAACATCAGTACTATAAAATAATTCACGTCGTGTTTTTATTTATTTATTTATATATTTATTTATTTATTTATTTATTTACTTATTTATTTATAACTACTAGTGGCCCGTGCCGTCATTATAAATTACGGCAAAAAAATTAACACTTCACCAAAACCTCCGTCGTCTCATGTGCTTGTTACTCTTTAGAAGGCCTCTTAAATATAAATTCAGCATTCTGTCTAAACAATCTATACTGTAATAAGAGAGCTGTCTGTCCGTCAGTCCGTCGGTCCGAAGCCTCATTTTTCCTGTATCTAATACCAAAGAAAAAGATTCCAAGGTACCCAACTTTACTTTTTGCCGAAGAGGGGCAAACAGACAGAGTTCTTTTTTCCCCTATCTAATACTAAAGAAACAGATTCCAATGTACCCAACTTTTTTTTTTGCCGTTTGACATCTGAATTTTCTCCTATCTTATTCCCATAGAGCGTGACAGGAAAGATATAAATATAGTTATAAATAAATAAAGAAATAAAACATGACGTGAATTATTATATAGTACTGATATTTATATCTTTCCTGTCACGCTCTATGGGAATAACATAGGAGAAAATTCAGGTGCCGAAGACGGTATCTTGGATACGGGGGTCGGACTTGAGCGCTCCAGCTGAGGGACCTGAGCTCGCCTGCATGATCGTGTCTGGACATGTTCAGGTGCCGAAGACGGTATCTTAGATACGGGGGTCGCACTTGGGCGCTCCAGGCAGAATGCTAAATTTTCATTAAAGAAGCCTCTGAACAGTAATAAGCCCAGGAGACAGAAGGGGTTTTCCTGAGGTGTTAATTTTCTACCGTCAATTGTAATGACGGCCCGGGCCACTAGTCATATTATAATTCTGCTTGTTCTTCCCGACGTTCCTTACTTCCTTAGTTAATACAACCGTTACGTTTTCAAAACTAGATAGGAGAAAAATTACGGTATTTTCGACGTCATCTCAATAGGGAAGAACCATAGCCAAGCTTTCTTTTTCATAAGCTGCTATGGCTCCCAGATTGTAGTTTGATTTGCTCTCCGTTGAACTTGTTTCACATTTCTTAACACATAGCTTGGTATGCATGATACCGTCTGGGCTATCGATGAAGAACGGTGTTTTTTTTCTGGTGAATTTCAGCACGTTCAGCGCTTTGTAGCTCTCTTCCAGGTCTTCAAGCTTCGTCGTACAAAATCATCGTTGTTTTAAACGGCCCGAGCAATATTTACAGTAAGGAGGTTCTAATAGAGAAGAGCATTTCGAGTAAACTTTCCCCTTCAACTAGCTGAGTGGCAAATCCAATCGGAGAGCGGCATTGCCTCAAGCAGCCTGTACATGAAGGAGTCCTGAGCTCAAATTTTTATAGCCATTAACCATCGACATAATTCTGAGCGGATGGAAGTATGTAAAGGAAACTTGTATCCTGTATACCATCTTGTGATGAAAAAAACAGGGCGAGCACTGGGATATAAATCTTCAGACACGATATTGTTGCAGAAATATTGAAGAACTGCCAGTCTGTATCTTCCTTAATTATATGTGCTGACCACTGCCTTCGTCTTACTGCATGAGAGCAGTTCAGCCACTTCAAGGACTCTAAACGCCAGCTTCGATCTCGTGACAAAGCCATGTGTTTTACTCGCCCAGAGAGTGTTTGGGGTTGCTCCTCCCATTAGAAGCTCCTTGATTTACAGTAGCTGCCTGTATCCTGTCTACGAACGTAAAATTCAACCAAACCGCGCAAATCAAGTCCCAAATTTTCTTTAGAAAATACTAATGAAAAATGCCTGGCAATATTCAACTGTTAGTTATAGGCTGCCCGCTTACAAAGAAATTGGAAAATGAGAGAGCTATATCAATGAAAAATAGCGGAAAGTGACAAGTAGGAGAGAAAAAAACAAAGCCATATGTTGAAAAATTTGTCAGGTGTGTGCATTAGTATTTACTCCCGATTTAACGCATACATAAACAGTAAAAAAATGTCTGATGCTGAGCACGAATAGCTCCGCTAAGCACTGTAACGTACATGAAAAATTTAGGTTGGTCCTGAAACCATTATTTCTTTTTGATGGTTACCAAAATCTGGTCATTTGTTCATTTTAGCGTTAATGACGCTTCTTGTAATTTTCTTGAAAATCCATTGATAACTTTTGAGTTAAGTTCTAGCAATTACTAAATCATAAAGTCAAACACAGACAGGAACAAACTAATCATCACTAAAATTTAGACCTTTTTACCTTCCGATATTTTTAACAAATCCTGTTAATTTAATGAAAATCCGTACTCAGCTATTCAATTCATTTTCTGATAGAGGTAATAACCAGCATTGAGACAAACTGAGTGACAAGATCACAAAAATCAGGCCAGTTGCTCCACATTGCAAAAAAAAAATTCCTGCAAGTTCATGAATATTATTTGTTCCCAAATGTTGGAGTCATGTTACCAATAAAAATGATAATAATTTGCAAACGGGCGCATGTTCACCAAAAGTTAATAAACTCTTTTTCTTGACATGCCAAACATGTACTGTAAGTTTCATAAGGATTGTGCAAGCCTTTTTTTTAGTTATCTTGATGACAGATAGACAAACTCCGACCAATAAAATAACCTCCTTGGCGAGGCGAAGGTAACAAGTCACTACCGAAGAATTTCAGTGGCTCTCGCGATCGAATGAGTGAAGAAAGTGATGAAGAGAGAAGAAAAAAATCAAATTCTTGAGACATTGAAAGTGAGCGCAGGTTTGAGAAACGCAATCCTGAAATGTGAGCTGCAACAATTAAAAAGAATGTGAACAGAAGATACGTACGTAAAGTGCTTTAGGTTAGTCGACAAGCGTTGGATTAAATGAAGAATGTAAAGCTAGCTGAGGAGCGTTGAGTTCAACCGAGTTGTCTGATGTTGAAGTGTGAGCTGTGAGTCTTACATTAGATAAGGAGCGTTAGTTCCATGAGAAGCGTGAGGTTAGAGGAGGAATGTTAGGTTAGGTGACGAGCGTTTGGTTAAATGAGAAGCATTGTGGTGGATGATGAACGTTAGATTAGAAGAAGTGTATTAGGTTAGATGAGGAGTCTTACTTTAGATGAGAAGCGTTGGGCTGGGTGAGGAGCGTTAATTTTAACGAGAATTGGGGTGTTACATAGAGCAGCGTTGGACGATGAGTGATCTGTTGAACGAGGTTGGGTTAGATGAGGAGCTTTAGGTCCAATGAAGAGCGTTATGGTGCATGATGAGTGTTAGTTTGGATGAACAGTGTTAGGTCGGGTGAGGAGCGTTTGATTGGGTGAGGAAAGTTTACTTTAACGGCTTCAGTAGCGAGCGTTTCAATGGAAGAAGAGCGTTAGGTTGGCTGAATAAGGAACGTATAAATGAACAGTGTTATGTTTTATAAGGAGCGTTACGTTAAATGATGAGCCTTGGGTTCCATAAAAAGCATTAAGTTGAACTAGGTGCGCTCAGTAAACAGAGCAGTGTTGGATGGCGAGTGCTAAGATAGATGGGGTGCGTTGGTTAGGTAAGGTGCGTTAAGCAATAGCTGAGTTGAGGAGTGTTACGTCTGATGAGGAGCATTAGTTTAGATCAGTGGTTCCCAAAGTGGGCGATAGCGCCCCCCTGGGGGCGTTGGCGAGTTCTAAGTTTCTCTTTTTTCATGACTTGCACTTCGGTTTAACCTTCATTCCGATTCGATTCATACCAAAAAGTGCGTGTTCGATTGTTTATTGCAATTGGCGCAACGGGCGGGGGGAGTTAGGATTGTACCTGGCCGCCAAGGGGGCGCTAGCCCAAAAAAGTTTGGGAACCACTGGTTTAGATGATGAGCGGTAGGTTAGGTAAGGAGCGAGCAGTTGGATGAGAAGCGTTATCGTAGAGCAGTGTTCGATGACAAATATTGAGTTCGATAAGTGTTGTTATTAGCTCCACGGACGAAAAATTTGTCACCTACTACTACATGCAGCTTTCAACAAAGCCTGTGTCCAAGGGGCTATACTAGCAGTGGGTGGATCTGTCAATCATGCTCTGGGGCTGCTTTACTTACTCGGAAGTGGGGCCTTTGGTTGAAATAACCCTCTAACTGAATCAAGAACGCTACATTGATTTGTTAAATGACCAAATCGTGTCATTCGCACAGTATCTGCGTGAGGATCGAGCTGCTACTTTGGCAATCTTTCAGAATGATAACTGCCGTATAGATAGGGCTAGATAGCTCATGTAATGGCATGAAAATCATTCTGGCTATGTAAGGTTCGTAGAATGGTCGTTTAAGTTTCCAGACATGAACCCTAGCGAGAATTCATGGGACCATCTTGGACAAGTTAGGCGTCGAGAAAATACTCCACGTACTTTCGATGATTTAAGGAACGATGGTTTGAAAATGGGTGAAGTGTACTGTGTACGTTAGATATCTTGTAGCCTCAATGCCTTTCAGAATTGCTGCTCTCATAGGTGCTCGTGGAGCTCCAACACCTTATTAGTAACAGGTGACTTAATTTTTTATCCCGGGGAGCTTATTAGGAGAGGTGAATTGCATTAGCTGTGGTGCGTTATGTGAGATGAGGTGCTGCACAAGTTCGCTAGGTTAAATGACAACCGTTACGCTAGATAAAGTTTGTAAGGTAGATGTGGGGGCACGACCTGTTCTAAGACTCATATGGAGCACTGGAAGGATGACTAGCGCTAGCTTTGACGATGCATGTTAAAGGAGACGGACGGTGTTGAGTTATAGAGTTCACCAAGGTCTAAGCGACTGGCGTTAACCTAGACGCTGTGGGTTCCGTTAGAAGAGCTGCATAAGGTTAAAATTAATTGAAGTTGTAACAGCGCATATGTCTGCTACATTTTTACAAGTAAAGCCGCTCATCAACCGTGGAATTTGCACGGTCCTGCTAGTGTTACCAACTTATCTAGCTAAGCTATTTTTTTCTTTGCTTTGTCATCAGAAGTGACAGCTAACGCTGCTTAAGCTTGGTCCTCTGGGATCGAGATTTCAGTTTATGCCGCGCAATAAATGTTTTCTCCAAATATTTACCATAGTATTATAAGTAGATAAACGTGGAAATACCGCACCCAAAATTATATTTTAGAGCAATAAGTGCGTGCCGTAGAGATACATACTGAGAGTTATTAGATTAGATAGGCGGCAGTATACGAACCAAAAGACCCATTCCCAAAGCGACACAGGGACTTACACCCCGGCCCTCTATGAGCTATTGCCATTATGTTAGTAGGATGTAGAGGAATGGAGGAACGAGAAGAGAAAAAATGGAAGACGAAAGAGAAAAAAAAATCAGAAGTAAAAAAGAAGGGGGAGAAGAATCTACGCCAAAGCGATGGTCATGACTGCCCGCAAGCATGATCGATGGCCGCTGATATGCGGAGCTTAAATATATAGAGGGAGATGAAGTGAGAAGAAGTCAGCTTAAACTGGCCTGGGAGCTTTGGCCGTTAAGTGCTTGCGACTCGTGGAGAAGGAGTTCTTAGCTGTGGAGGATGTCTCTCCCAATGTATGTCAAGACGATTTTTAAACGAGTTGACCGACTCCGCACCAATAACGTCGGAAGGGAGTGTATTCCAAATGCTGACTATGAAATAGGGAAAGAACTGCTGACTTAAGGTTGTTCTTCGAGCTTTATACTTGAGTTTTTGACCGTTGTTTCGCTAACGATCATTGAAGTCTCTTTCAAAGAGTCCCGGTATAGGTACGTCGTTGAAAACATTCAAGTACTTGAATGTTTCTATTATTTTTGCATGCTTTGTGATGAGGCAATGTAACTTATTACTTCGTTGTGCAATTGTACTGGCATTATCATTTAAGTAAATGAAGACAATGCGAGATTCTTTTTTTTTGTGCTATAAACTATTTCATATGCATCCACTATATAACAATGCAGACTGTCGGTCGGTTGTTTACTTGCTTGGTTGGTTGGTTGGTCATTCTCTCTATCACGCTCTTAAGGATTTAGATAGAAAATTCATCAACTGAACAAGATGAGATACATCAAGTTTTAGCCCAGAATTACGATGTCACTTTTTTTTTTACATATATGCTTAAAAGTCGAAATACTGCTTTTTCTGAAGCCCACTTCGTTTTGAAAAGTAACCGGGTACTATCATATTACTGTACAATTTTGCTGGTTCTTCCCTCCGTTCTTTCCTTAGTTCCTGCATTAGTACGACCGTTACGCTCTCAGTGTTTGCTAAGAACTTAAAAGTACCGTACTTGCAAAATTGATCTTTAAAACTTTTTTTTTCTTTTGGTTTGGAAACAAACCATGGCTCCTAATGAAATTTTTGGAAAACCCAAGATAAGGCTGTGAAAAAGCTGCTACTGCTGGCAGGCTATAATAAGAAGATTTTTTTTGTGTGACTTGGAGCATATTTTCGTGTTTCGTATGCATGATGCGGGGTCACAGATATCATCTATAATATAATAAAGACCGATGTGTTTGTTTATCCATTTTCTGTCACGCTTTAACAAAAGAGATAGGCGGAAATTAGCCCAGGTTTGAGGCTCTTGTCGTCCTCTCAAGCTCCATTGAAAACTGATAAGTAGATAATAGGCCGGTTTGCAGAAGATGGCAAACGTATCTTAATTAGGGACAGTTTAACTTTAAAAATGAAGATATCGCAGGCTTAGTCCGATTCGTGCGAGTATTACCTTCTCCATACAGTAGCGGCCATATTGGTTCGGACACATAACAATAAATCAAGAAATCATTAATATCTCCGGAAATTGGTAAATTATCTCTTTCAAATTTGGCACACATCAAGAAATATGTCATACCTGCAATCCGTCAATATGTTACTTTTAAAGGAGAAATAAAACCAAAAATACAAACGAACAAATATTTAGTTTGAAAAATTGGTCTGGACAAAATGGTTCGGACATCTCAATTGTTCTAGATTTTTCTACACGTATCAACGAAATTTTCAGAAAATACATTACTGCTCCTAATAGGCTCCCAGTCAGTTTCTCTGCAGCCTTTGCCTTGTCAATATGCCTAGAGGAGTGCCTACACCTGCTCCTGTCCGGGAGTTAATTGTCAAGTTGCGCCATGATGACCACATGTCAATACGGGATATAGCCGAACACGTACAGCGGCCTAAAAGTGCTGTTAGTGACATACTAGCTAAGTACAACAAATGTAATTCTACCGCTGCGGGAATTTCTTCAGGAAGACCTCAAATTACCTCGAAAACCGATGACAATACTCTGGTCAGATTATCAAAGAAGGATCGTTTTCAAACCNCAATCTCACGGAATGCAAGTATCGAGGAAGACTGTTTCCCGTCGTCTGAAGGAAGCAGACTTGCACCCTCGTTCCCCAGCAGTCAAACCTTTGATAAGCAAGAAGAATAGGAATGCTCGCATGAGCTTTATTATTATTATTATTACTGAAGAAAACTAGAGAAGCTTATCAGAAATTTCGTGCGATTTTCCTAAGGCGGAAATCCCGCCCACGACTTTATGATGTAAATGAAGCAGTGACGACTTTGTCGCAAATTTCCTGTGAATAGAAAAAAGAGAAATAACGCCTGTCTATGTTTATTCGTTTATGGAAATCAGAGAGTTACGTTTATCTAGAGTTATAAATTATTTTATTATATCAGAGAGCGCAAGTCTCCGCTGAGCAACGTGCTTTGCTAACAGAAGGGAAGACTGTTTAACAGACACTCGGAAGAAAGAGTTAGACGAATCATAACCAAAAGTAATTCAGCTGTTCTTTCTGACTTTTCTAAAACTTTCTTGTTAATTTGGTGAAGATTTGTCCGTAACTTTTGCGTCATGTAGCCAACGACAAGCAGACAGGTGGCCAAACGAACAAATACACAAACGAACAAAAGGGCTGATCGAAGAATCATCAGCAAAATTAATCATATTTCTTGAGACATTTTTAGCAGCTCCCGTAGAGTCTATGAAAATCCTTCCATCATGTTTTGAGTAATGTTATTAAACATAGATAGACAAACTCCCTAAAAAACTTACGCCTATTTACGGAAGTAATGAAACAAAAATAGCAAAAAAAATAAGCAATATGAAAGGATTACTTCTCTTAAGATACATTTATTAATAAAATTTGTGGAGTGTTCATTAGCTTGTGCCGTACATTTATTGTACAG
Source organism: Parhyale hawaiensis (assembly GCA_001587735.2). NCBI lineage: Eukaryota > Metazoa > Arthropoda > Malacostraca > Amphipoda > Hyalidae > Parhyale > Parhyale hawaiensis. The sequence continues at coordinate 3,549,012 of LQNS02000155.1, forward strand.
CAGTATTCAAATAATCATAATAATAAACAAATAGTAATTGATAACCGTGTAATTTCAATGCGTTCGCCATTGACTGCGTAAGAAAAAGAGATGAGGGATGGAAATTTCATAGAATATTGAAAGTAAGCACAAATGTGAGAAAGAGTCATAAAAACTGAGCTACATGACGGGAACTAGCCTATACGAATAGAATATATCTCCGAGCCTGAAGGTAAAAAGCTGACATTAGGAAAGATATTCCAATGAATGAATTGCTCCCCGAGCCTCCGTCGGGGAGTCGGATGCATGAGATGATTGTCAACTTTCACATGAAGCTGTGAATGAAATAACGAAGTTTTTGCTACATCTGCAGAACTATTTCGAGATAAAAAATGAGAACGCTTTGCAGCAGATAGGTTCACTACATCCACAGGTACGATAAGAAAGGGCGGATATAAAAAAGGTGGAAACACCATTTAACATATAGCCCATTCCAGAAGTATAATGGAGCAATGAGAATTATAAATAACAAGGAAATTTAATTTTAGTGGTCAGTAATTAAACTAAAGGACTATTATATTGAAAAGTTTGAACCTCTGTCTACTGAAGAAATACGTTCTACCAGAGGGAGAAATAACGGACGTAGAGTATATCCATAACAATGTGGAACAAATGAACGACGATGTTCCCGCACAAGATTAACAAAAAGTTGGAAAAGGAAAATAAGAATAGAACTATAGCACTCGGAGAGCGCATACCCCTGCCAAGCAGGGCACCGGAAACGAAATATTAAATTACTTATAAATTGGTGTTGAAACAACGATTTACTTTGTATGGACACCAAAATCTAATCATTTGTGCCTCTCGACAGTAATAACAGCTTCAGTAATTTTCTTGAAGATCTGTTCATAACTTTTTGAGTTATGATGCCATCGAACATTTTGACAACTAGAATGCCTCGTGGCGTAAGACCATCACCCGCAGAGGGAGAAAATTCAACGAAGTCATTTTTGATGGCCACCTAATCCTAGTTTCTCATATGGATGCTGTGTCCAAGAAGGCTACACCCACGCTGACAGCCCCGGGCACATCTCTTAATTTCCACTGAATTTTTTTGATTGAGCTATATTTTCTTGGTGCTGCTGGATTTTGACGTTTTTCAGTACTGTTATTCGGGATTTTACTTGCAGGAGGGAAACTTTGCTCTCGCAAGCTCATGACGACACAAGCACAACATTCGTTACTTCACTGAAAGATTACTCCTAAAGGTATGAGGCATAATTTATGCTACAAAACCAACAAGGCAAATAAGTAGGCCTGAAATCAAGTAGAAGTAGAAGTTTTACTAGCGCTTCAGTGGCATTCTGCCTATATCGCGCAGAAAGCATCAAATCAAGGAGACTCTAACGGTTGTTTCAAGAAAGGCGTGTCTAACTTTACTAATATTAACCTACCAGGTTGGGCGCAACTCTCGAGGGTTGTTGTAACTCTTCATTGGGTCCTTCTGAGTGGAGGCTGTGATTGGGCAGGCACTTACACAGGAGGGAAAGAAATGCCTAAATTGGTGTGCTATCCAGGGATACATGCATAGCCTTAATATCCCCTCTCCATGCAGCTCGTATTTTGAATCGCTCGTTGTTTCGTGGCCTTGGTCGAGACTTAGCTCCTGTATCCTTGAATTTGTGTCCTGTAATACTATGAAATACACTCAAGAATTGAAGCGAAGTTGGAGTCTAACCATTCAGCTTTTGGGATAGGACACGATTTTTGGATAATCGATGAGTATAACGTAATGGAAAATTAACAGGTTCACGATAACTATTTTCAACCGTTACTTCATACAAGTGCGTTCCACTTGTTGCTAAATATTACGGTACATTTGAGTTTGTTTTCCATGAGCACATTTTATCTTGACAGTATTTTAAACATATTTTAAAATATCCATGTTTTCCCTTGTATTGCATAGACGCAATCTTTCTTAGGGTCCTTGAACATTCTGTGAGTATAGAGTGCGCTTGAAAATTTCAAAGTTTTTTACGTGAAATCAATCATGTTTTTACTGGCAAGTTAGCACCAAAAGACGAGCTCGAGCATCGAACTTGAGAAACTTCGCTGGCAGGTTTCTTTAGTTATGCTGCGTCACGTCCCACAGCCGCTGCAACTGAGCCTGCTGCTCTCGTCAGGAGCGCCAGAGCTCGGGGCTTTGTGTTTGTGGGGCTATCATGCTGCACAGTATGAGAGAACACTGTGTTTGTGGGGCTATCATGCTGCACAGTATGCGAGCGCACTGTGTTTGTGGGGCTATCATGCTGCACAGTATGCGAGCGCACTGTGTTTGTGGGGCTATCATGCTGCACAGTATGCGAGCGCACTG
>LQNS02000155.1:3567903-3587203 GCA_001587735.2 Parhyale hawaiensis
ATATGGCGCGAGACCGTCGAAGTTGTGGTGGCGCAACGTAAGTCGGCCGCGCAGCAGTTTTTCGCGCGTAAGGCTACGGTATTTTCCGGAAAGCCACCGCAGGCCCCGGGTAACTCTCGGAAATTGTGGCCTCTTTGCCTAATTCCTACCGTTTACTACTGATTGCGCGTCAAATACGCGGGTAACACGACCGAAATTTTTAATAGGGTGAGAGTCTAAATTGTCGCGCTTCCCCCACTTATAAGGTACTTTACCTCAATAAGTTTACTGCTTATTGAAAATATTTTATCTGACACAGTACAGGTCTAAGCTGAACGATTTCAAATATTTTGAAAAAGTGTTTAAAACAGTATCTAATCTCGCTAGGCTCCATGTTCGTGCCATAGCCTCTGCCCCCGTTCTTTATACAAACTCTAAAGCACAGTCCCAATTATTTCCTGGTGGTTATCTTATTGTTTTAACTACCACCAGTTTGATTGTAGGGAAAAACCAATGTTCCCGTTCTCTACAAATTCTAAAGCGCTTGCCTAATCATTTCCTGGTGAGGTATCTAATTAGCAACTCCCCGTAGCGTGTGTGAGAAGCAACCGAATTAACTGACATTGAACAAAATTTATAATGCAAGACACGAAGGCTGCGATCAAGACGTTCAGAAGTTAGAGTGCGGTAATCAAGCAGCGTTCCAAGGTCCCAAGTTTCCAAGTTTCTCCCTAATCAAGTTTCCCTGGAGCAACGTAATCTAACTCCAACTTGTGCATTTCGCAAGACGCCTTCAAATACCAAAGCCTTTGATACGATGGTAAGAGAATGGAGACGAGACCGAATAGGTGCCTTGTTCTAGGATCATCGCTATACGGGGAGCCAGTCAGTGTCTAGCTAATCCGATAAGGATCAGGCACCGCTGTGTAGCAGAGAGAGTTAACCTCAATCCTCCACAGTTCTGGCCTCAAACTTTGTAAACTTGAGAATAAATTACCGGAGGCAAATTACAGTCAGTTTTGGGAGAATTTTAGGGAAATAACTGAGCAGACGTGCCTCGGCAGCGAATATTCTCTGAAGCGTGGAGGTTAGTGCTTAGTCAAGGAATTCAGCGCATTATGCATATCCTGCTATATCTTAATGCACACTTAGTTGGTAGCTTGATTGGTTGCTTATTTAGATGGTTGATTGGTCTCATCATTCCGATATGAGTATTTTATAAGACATATTTATTTCTTCAACGGCAGATGGATCGCTGCTTTTCTAATACGGAAATTTAGTCATGGTAGACGTCTGACGTATACTTCAGTAGTAGTTTAGATACTAAATTTTACTTTCTTCCCACAGTAAAGGTTTGTTTCCTCTGAGATCTATGGCGAGCAAATTGAATAGAATATCAACATAGGAAAGGAAGATATAATCTCCGGAGCAAAACCACCAAGAAAAATTATGAATAATAATTCTTTCTAGGTGTATGCTTGAGAAACAAATACCCCATTGCATCATTAAGAAGCTAATGTTTTGGTTCCAAACTCAGATATACCTTGTGAAGTGGAGAGAGATGACGTCATCAGCTTTTCATTTGATTAACGACACACAAGGAGGCTTACGCCCCCCCCCCTCCCAATTCTCTTTGTAATGTTCATTGACAATATCCACACCCAACTATATACGAATGGAGTAGAGTGCCACGTAATGATAATGCAGTAGATGTCATCAGCTATACTGATGACCTGGTTTAGGCTGCAGCCCATTCCAGTGAGCTGCAAAACCTGCTTTTGATATGCGAGAATCAAGCTAGCAAACACTACCGAATACAATACTGTTGAAACGGTCTGTCTATACATTAAAATTAGAAAGAACTTGCCCATCGGTAAAGTCACACATATTAATTGTGTCGCACTCACTTTTCTGAAGAGCTGCCCTTACTAAGTCATAAAACCACAAATGAATTTCGCGATAGCCAGGATATACGGAAAGGAATACGGAAGCTTGATTGAGTGGTCAACATGCTTGTCAGGGAGCTTGGCCACTATTTTAAAGTGGTTAATTGAAAGGTATTTCGAAGCTGTTGTTGTTTCCTGCACCGTAAATCTCTTTGATCGAACTTCAACCAGTCTCTTGGACGCCTACTTGTACCTAATAATGACTTATTTCGCCACCTGATTAATTTGCCGAGTCAGCGTTGGCTTCCCAAATTTCTAAACTCTAGTTATTGAAGACGACTGAAGAACGTCTGAGCGGCAGCAGAGATATTACACTGCACGTCTTTCCCGACCTCATAATAGATTAGAGGAGCAATGAATGAAAAGGGAAACATATTCCTGAGTGCATGCTCGCGAAAATGAGTGAAAGAAAAATGTGTTTCGTTGGAGTTATTATTTTTGACATAATTTTATGACTGCTCGAGTCACTAGTACTTTTCATAAACTTTAAATCGGTTGATATTTTTCCGAAACCTGGGCGCCTGTAGCGCATACACGCCGCTCATCAAGTGCACGGATCAACACTGCCATTCAGCAGACATGTTTATTGTTTAACACCCTCTAGTTGCTGCTGGAATTGCTACTTCAAAGTAAAGCAATGAAGCGCTAATATTAAGGCCAGCTTCCAGTCCTGCAATTCTGTTGCCTATCCAAATTAATTTTAAGGTCTCAAAATTTTCAAGTAACCCAAGACCCTGCAGTATTTAATGTTTGTCGTTTAAAAGCTTATAAAAATTAGCGATAAGAAGCGCCGATGGCCACAAGAGATCGACATACGTACCAGACGTAAAGACCTGTTCAGTACTAAACTCGCCTAGATATATCAAAGTGGTATACTTTTTTAAATTTTCGCTATTCAAAATCTTATACCAGCGATCTTCGAGTTCTATGATAGGTCAGGACTACATACCTTAAAATACTGGAAAAGTTTATTCGAAGCGTTTTCACCGTCATTAGTAGTGTATAATGATGCGAGATAGCCGCTCGTGACCTTTCACCCTCGCGACCTTGCGCGTGACCTTGACCTTCCGGTTTAGGTGCCGGTTACGTGAAAACCACATCGCCCCCAACCCCCCCCCCGCTTGGCTTCCACTCACCCCGGACCCTTTGGCCTTCGTCCGGCCTGGGTCTCCAGTCTCAGTTTCCTCACGAGCGGCTATCTCGCGTCATTATACACTACTGTCATTTTAAATGATATCGCTTGCATTCTCTTTTCGACATAATAGTTTACAAATAATTATTACAGAGATTTAATCGTATCAGATGATGCCGTGTAACTCGAGGAGCACATGTGTAGTCATGTTCGTCGTCTCATGTTTGCTGAATTACCTATATGTAAGTTCATGAACACATGGCTACACTACGTAATGTAGCCATGCATAAACCTCCCTACAATGAAGCATAAAGAGTAAGGTACTGCATGTAAGTAAGAATCTAGCTCTAAATAACTCTTTGACATTACTCATCGATGACTTATTTTTAAAAATTCTCAATTTTAAACCCTATAGCAATGTTGGGCTCTTTACAGAACTACTCATTGGACGACTAGTAATTAAATATCTTTAATGTAAAGTGCTACCAGAAGAGATACTAAATTTTAAAAGATATTTCATTGCACCAATAAAGTTTTTTCCAAGTTCGAAATATCTGATATCATCTAGTCATGTTTCTCAGCCATGCTACTGCTCGCTTAAAATTAAAGCAAATCCCTGCCAGCATCAAAGTCAAACTGCAGTCATAAAATAGCTATTTATCTGAAGCATACCAATCTGCCCAAACAACTTGTGTACGAGGCGGCATAGCCTGTTTACGGAACTAGCCTTTACCAACTGCCCCGAATTTCTAAAAATAATTCTTGCAGCGTAGCGATATTTTTTCATTGCGTTCTGCTCCTAAATGAAGCTTCTGTCTCATTAGGTTACTGAAGCTAGCGAGCCGGTGTGTTCACTAATCAGGCTTCTCATTACGCCTCTCATTAGAGTATTTTACTTGCAAAGCAGGAGTTCCAAAAACCCAACATCAAAGCAAGGGCGCTCGGGCCAAAAAATAAAACTGAATTGGAATACTTATATTTAAGCTTGCGAGAGCCGACTACATCTCGTGCCTTTCGAGGTTTACGTAGTATCAGAAACTGTAACTTTTTTTGATAATTTACAATATTTTTAGAGCATACGCAGATCATGTTTATGCGTACCATTAATCGCACAGTTAGAACCTGTTCAACTTCAACAGAATAAAAGCATGGTTATTTAGTGATGTCTCATACACGTATCATGCAAACGAAGCTAGAAAATATGTTTCAAGTCAGATTGTTTGTTACATATGTATGACATGTAAGCAGTATTTAGCGGCTTAAATTTGAACTGACTTCTGTTGTTCCCTCCCAAGACGATATCAATGATACCCTAATTTTCTTCTATCTGTTACCGTAATACTGATAGCGTAACGGTCATACTTATTGAGGAAAGGAACGCATGTAGTAAGGGACGAAACGAGGAACAAGCAGCATTATTGTAATATAATTATACACATGTCATTGTAGAGCTACAGAAGGAACCTTGAAGTCAGTGTCTTCAGCTCGGCATCATCCACGGCTGAAATACGCAACATGCAGTCCAGCTATGAAGTCATCAATCTGACGATAGGGCCAATGACGTCATCATGAACCACTAGTAGCTTAGATTGCCCACATGATCGTGTGGCATGGATTGGACCTCCATGCGCACTCCTGTACTGTGCCTCCTAGAGCTTGTCATGTACAAAAGGAGCGTTAAAAACGTCGTGGAAATGAAGCTCTCCCCATTTGATGAAATTGTCCCATGCGCAGAGTACGCGCACGATGGATACAGATGCGTGTAGTCATTACAGGGTTAATTGCTTTGTACTTTTGGCGTCGCTCTAAAATTGTGTCGCAACTACAGCTCCGAAGATGTTACGAAGCTTGCCATACGTGCCGTGGTGACGCTCGTAACTAGTCAGAAACATCCACAATAATAATACAAAGTTGTTGGTTGGTTGCTTGATTGCTTGCTCCTTTGCTTGGTTCTTCTCTCCGTCACGCTCTTGGGGATTTAGATAGGAGAAAATTTATCTACTAGCTAAATGACAAGATGAGATACCATGCACGGAATTTGAGCGAGGCCGTCGAGATAGAGATCTCCTTCTCGGTGGTCTCGATTTAAGCCCTGAATTACGGTGGCAACTATAGCGTCTGGAACATAATGCTCGAAATTCGAGACAGTGCATTTTCTGGAGCTCACTTCGCTCTGAAAAGTAGCTCGTGTTATTTGATAGGATTCTGCTTTTGAGCGCCATAGATGAAAGACGGTATCTCTGAGAGGCTTTTTGATCCTGTCATGCATAAGCTTTGTGGCATATTTTTTAGCTGAGTTTCTCCGTAGCAGTTGAAATTTAACGCCGAGCAGAGGTCGAAACATTTTCAATTCATATTGTAGCCAAATTTTTGTCCTGATGGTTCAACTAACTATATATTGGCATCAAAGATAAAGTAGGCACTAAGCACTTCCGGTGAATTCACTTGATTGAACTATATGTTCTTGGTTCTGTTTTCCTTTCAAGCGTTTCGGAAGTGATATTCGGGATTTTACTTCCAGGAAAGAAATTTTGTTCTCGCAAACTCATGACGGCGCAGCATTCGTTACTTTTATAGAAGATTAACCTCAAAGGTATGAGCGATACTTTTTTGTAAAAAAAAGCCTTACCTCAAGTAAGAACAATAAAAAGCTCCATTACGAAATCAAAGCCGTCATTTTTGACTGATGGGTACTCAATAATGATAAAACTTTCATTAATTACTCACGAGAGAAGGCAAGACATGACTCGGTGCAAGAGCGGCTTATCACTAGAGAAAAATAGAGTACGGATTACATTATAATTTCGCACTTAAACATACTATAACACTTTGCGGACCATTGTTTGGCTTCTGTCTAGTAAGAGTATGTTTTGCTATAGGATCGTACACTGAGGGCAACTTTGCAGCCCACTGGAATTTGTAGAGGAAAGGGTCATGTCATCACTATAGCAGTGGGTAATTACTGCTATGCAGTCTGTTCTCATTCTGTGCCACAAACAATACTGGTACGCAGGCTATAATAACTACGCTAATACAGCTGCACTGTTGCGTGCTCGCGGCATTTTGTACCCTGTACAGGATAACAGCTGCCGCAACTCCCATAATATACCTGCACATGGGCAAAGATATTGATAAAATGAAAAGAATCCAACGCAGGCAAGAAAATTGAAACCTTAGCTGAGAAACTAGCCATACGAATGTCACCTATAGAAAATGGGACTCATCTCTCTTGAACAAAGACGACTCCAGGGGAAACTAATAGAAATATTCAAGTAATTGAATGGCTTCAACGTCGTGCTTACAACTGGACTTTTAGACAGAAACGTTAATGATCGCCTTCTAAACAATGGCCACAAACACAAGCAGAAACTTTCAGCCAGCAGTTCTTCCTATAATTCATATTGAAGGTTTGGAATAGACTCCCCTCCAAAGTTGTCGGTGCAGTCAGTCAATACAGTTAAAAATTGTCTTAACAAACATTGAGAGCATCATCCTCAACAGTTACGGACTCTTCCTCCGGCAGTTCCTAGGTCGTAACTGGCACAGATTCTAAGCAACGGCAATCTATTATTTTTCATGCCCCAAGTAACTTAACGTCAAAGAGCTCCGGGACTCTGCAGCAATTAATAATAAATTAGTCAGTATTGTGCTTAGACGATCAACTCTTTGCTTTAGTTTATTTTATTTTTCTTATTTTCTTCCTCAGATTGTACAGCATATCCATGACTCGGCCTTAATGATAGTAGCTCGTAGAGGTCCGGAACGTAAGACCAGGCCGCTCTCTGGCAATAGGCCTGTTGGTCCGTCTACTGCCAGCTATCTAATCTATACAAGTGAGCGCATAGGAATTCCCGAAGCGATGTTCTCATAGTGGCTGTTTAATAAGACAGTCAAATAAAATACATTTTCTCAACGACTTGCATTGTACTATTTTGTGTTACTGTGAGCTCGTAAGCACAACTGTGTGTCTGTCATAAAATGCTAACTTTTTTGGGCCTGCACTTTGAGAAAATTTTCTGTAAACTTTACAGGAAAAAATACAGCATCACGGTTGTCTAATAAATTCATTAAGAGAGGAAAAATATTACGTTCATTTTACGTCAAAAACAAATTGGAGGAAGAATACAGTCTCGTAAAGATTATAACCGTTCGGCACACTCACAAAAAGAGTTTTCCGCCATTTTACTATTTTGTCGTAAGTTTCTGGCGGAAATGGCATTTATTTTGCGGCATTACTGTAAAAAAGCTAAGATTTTACGATGAAAATGATGATCGGAAAATTTCTATGAAAATGTCCTGATAAATGTGTGGATTTTACAGAAGAGATTGTCTTCTGTCTTGCCCTGCTGCTTTTTGCGGAACGTAACGTAATCCGATTTTATTTTTCCCCAACTCTCGTTTTCAAATGTTGCGAACCAGAAAAAGAACTGTTCACGTAGGCGCACGGGTTCCCGTACACCGATAGCGATACCAGCTGTAGCGTGCTGCTGCAGCACGGAAACTGCCTGTTTGCTTCTGTACGAAATGAACATTCCAACGCAGGCGTAGGGCAATTTCCCCAGTGCCTGCTTCAAGGTAGGTATTATATAGGCGGAGTAAGGGCGCTTGTGCCCCCATGACTCCAAAGTCCTCCTCCAAAAGTCACCAACTCCTAACACCTAACTCGTTCGAGGCGGTTCTGTTCCCTTTTCTTCCATACCTTATCTCATTTTACGTCTCCGAACCCCTGAGAAAATGTTGCAACTCATAGTAGTATCCTTTATTAGGCACACACGGGGACATGGTATCAGTGTAGAGAACACAATAGTCACCCTACATATACATATCACGTACAACTATCATAACAAACCACACTGCATTGAGGCCCTTTGTTTGGCCCTGGTCGGTAACAGTATATGCTGCCATCGGCTGTTCATGGTAGATAGTTTGTAGCAAGGACTTTTACGAATCACCCTGAGTAAGGTGTTATTAGATTTTTATATCCTGAATAAGAGACAGAGAGAGCATTTTTTTTTGCCTGATTTTACGACAATCGGTTTTGTTTTCACCAGATATTATACTTGCACTAGTAGCCGCCGATATATGTCATTATAGGTTACATGTAGACGCCCAACAGATTTCTGCTTAATATTCAACCAAAGCAAGTAACAGGACAGGGGATAATAGTCGTTTTGAAGTAGCTAGCAAATGGCCTCTTCTGAGCAGTGACCAAACGTTCTGATTAAAATGTTGCCCACTGCGTGGAGCTTTCGTATTTCTTTCTCTGTATGCTCAGCGTCACCATAATAATAGGCGATTATGTGACCCAGCCTCCCAGGTAAGAGAAGCTGGTCACATAAGAGAAGTCGACACTATTGAGTCAAGTAAATATGTCGGAGGGCACGTTACTTCTCCCCTCTTTACCGTGCATGCAAAGTTTTAACAGTATTATCTCGATACACAGTTTGCTAGCTTCGCTCTCACAAATTGATAGCAGTTTTTGCAGTCCACTGGAAGGGAAGGATGCAAGGACCACGTCATCAATTTAACTGAGGGCATTTACTGCATTACCATTAATGTGACACTCCACTTCAGCTGTGTTTAGATGGGTGTGGATGCTATCACTGAAGATAATAAAAAGAATTGGGGACACTAAGCCTCCTTGTCGGAACCTGGGTGCACAATCACCGCCTTGGCTGAGGTTTCAATAAGACATCCATTTTTTTTTTTTTTGTCGACAGCAATAGCTCATAGAAGACCGGAGGTCAAGTTTTGGCTGCTCACTGGGAATGGGCTTTTTGTTTCGTCTACTGCCAGCCTTCTAATCTAATTATAATATACATTGCGAATGTATCAAGGCAAGTATAATTTATTTAACAAAATATATACGGTATACCTGCATTGACCAGCTGTTCCACTTTATTCACGCAGATGGCATGTGCACATTTACTGCATTGTCCTTAGGTCTTGTCCGTGCTGCTTACGATACACACAAAGGGAATGTGTGGCGTACATTGGGTTCTAGCACTTCGACACTCAGCGGGGTCAGTTGGCAGGGTTTTGAGTTAACTCTGTTCGCGCAAGGGGGAAGATATAATTGGAATTTTGAACTATTAAGTTAGCATTTTAGCGGACTATATTGCTGCTTCATAAAAGCCGTTTCAAGCGATGTAATTCCCTGCAGTAAATGTAATTTTCGTCTGTAAGTTACAGGGTTGATGGCGAAGGTGGGCACATACTGCCATTCAGTACCGCTGCCCACGCCGGATATTTGAGTCCTTCAGCCTTTTCTTCTTTTGTGGTTTGGCTGCAAGTGGCCGCAAGTGCCCGCATTCGTAAGATAGTTGAGGAAAATGAAACGGTTCGCCTTTAAAAATACTTTATTGACTGTATACAAGGCACAGCACCGCACTGCACGAACCGGAACATGTCTGAGGTGCAGCCTTGGTGTCGGACGATATACATATAATGGCAAACGCTTGTCTTGATTGTTGCAACTGAAACTTCCCTGAGTTCTCTAAGAAAACTTCATTCAGAAATATGCTACCACGAAACCAGCTCGTCATCCCGTGTAGCGATTGAAAGAACTTGCTGTAGTCGTGCTGTGTCGACACGTCAGGGCGTGCATATCCAGTCGGTACTTGTCTCGGTGCGCTAGTTTCGGGGTAACATTTTTCTCAGTTTAGACAAATATGGGAAATATCTACTCAAGTCCACCAGAGACGAGTCTGCTTCACAGCACGGCTAAGTACACAAGCGCTGTAACTCTCGTGAGTGTCGCTGACGTTTTCCGTTAGTCGAATTGTTAGGGTTACAGCTCATGTCTGACCAGCCTATCTGTCTCTGATGGGAGAAATAAGTGAATTGTTTACGAAAATATTCCAGACATAATTTACTAGCGGTCTGTTAAGGGAAAATAGAGAAAGTAACTAAGTTGTTCAGTTAAAGTATGATTATCATAGCTTGTTGACTGGAAGTGGAGGTTGCTCCCAAAATAAGTTGAATTGTTAACTAAGATCTACTAAGCAGAAATGCTAATGTTACTAAATCATAACGAGAAAACAGCTAAGTTGTTTACAGACATATTCAACCCACACATTTTCTTAGCTGTCTGCTAAAACATGACGAGGATATAAGTAAGATATTGACAAAGTTTTCCCGATGAAATTGTAGGTGGTTAATAAAGCATGAAGGGTGAATAAGCCCATTTGCATAATATTATTTTCGCCACATAAGTTTTGTTAATCGTTGTCAAGAATATCGGCATGACTTAACTGTCTACTGAAGCATATTAAAAAAAAAAAAACAAGTAACTTATATGTACCGGAAAAATACGTTAACTCTCCACTGATGGTGAACGAGAAAATATGCAGATTATTCACTTAAGACTTGTTTGAAAACCATGAGATTATAGTAAGCAATTAAAATAACAGTTGTGTATTAAAGAAAAATCCTTACTCAACAAGCAATTTCCTAATGTAAAACGACCAAGTATATCTTCCAGGAAAAATAAATATTTTAATAAATAAATAAATAAATACCAGCATTATAGAAACCATCCTCCATCGCTTTACATATCATCATTATAATAAACATTAAACATCTACAATGGTGGTGCAATAATTGTGGCTCCTATGAAAGGAATTAGCCCATTAATGCAAACTGTACAACTTTTTTCGGATACCATTAAGAGTGCTCTTCTTCTCAGGAATAAATAATAGGCAAGCGTGCGTTACACGGCCAATGTGAATAAGTGAAGACTCAAATACTGCAGACATTTCAAAACAGGATCTTTGTATATGACTGTACTTGCTTGCGTAGACTGAAATTTCAATGAACCACCGGGAACTTGGCTTGGCTAAAAAAATTGTTCAGTTTTTCATAATGAAAACGAAAAACATGGAAAGGGAAGCGACCTCTGCGTGTGATTTTGTGCACTTTTCGGGCCAGGGCGGCAGGAACCTCGTGGTTGCGCATCTAAAAAGTGATCAAATAGAAATTGCTTCCAAATTTATGCTTGCTTTTTTGATCGCGACAAAAACCGAAAGCAGTTTGTTATTATTACCAATTCATTGAATAATGTGCAAAAAAGAAAATGTTATAGAGAACTGCACTACAACATTAATTAATCAATCTTTATGGAATTTTTAGTGGGAGTACTTTGACAACACATAAGGGTACTTCACTCCCAGTTAGTTTCGTCAGCGACGTTCCAGAATGCTTCGGACAAGTTTGTTGAAAAAAATAAAGAGTCTGATTCTTTTGTTTGCAGTTTTCTAAAAGACATAAGACCGAAGACTATTGAAAATCATAATAGAAATAAGAGCGAAAATTTATGACAGTTGGAACCAGAATTGCTCAAATAAATAATAGACAGAATTAAACATAATTATAGCAGACATAGGAGCCAAGACAGTTTAAATTTGTGAGAGAAATAAGAACCAGAATTATTGGAAAATATATTTAAAATAACTACCAGCATTTCTTAAATAACTTTATATAAAAAGTTCCTGCTCGTATATCAATCTTTCCATTGTTATACAAAACGAACCATAGATCATTATCTCACTTCACCAACAAGCGATGCAACACATACAAATTCATGCATCAGAGGTCTCACTTACGATATGTATATTACAAAATGCAGCATTAAATATACCAAAATTTCCAATGTACATTTACTGGTAGTCAGCAAGTCTTGCGTTGGTATGGCAGCTATTCACCCAGCATGAAACACGACAAAAAGAGGTAAGTAAGATCATCTTATCAGGTAACAAAGATAATCTATGAGGTTTGTTTATAGTGAATTGTCTAACAACACAATGCTAGAACTAGCTTGCCGGAACCCGATTTTCCTTCATCAGCAAAACATTTTGCAATATTAACCAAACTAACGAAAACATTGATTTCTTTATATAGGGAGGTTTTCAAGTCTATCTACTCGAGCTTGCTAGTATTATAAGCAGATTCCAGTTTTAGATTCCCAATTTTATTACATCACATTTTTTGACTCAATAAGTCGAGATTGTTCTACAGAGAAAAAAAAATGTCGTCCTATGCTGTAACTTGGAGACGTGGAACGATCATGCTCAAGTAATTTCAATGCTGCGATACCAGACCCGGGCCAGTTGAAAAAAAATACACTCGATGCTTTCATTCGTTAGTTGGGACCATCGAAGCATTCACGTATTATATGTTGGAAGTTGCAGTAAAGCGTACGACAGACTTGGCGCAAATCTCCCTAATCCTCGCACTTGCCTTTTGTTACAGTCAAAACAATTTACACGCCAGCCGCAGGTTGGGGACTTACATCACATGTGAAGTGATCCAGATAGCGTCACTAAAAAAACAGTCTTCATGGAGACTCACGTCCCAAGAATATCATAACATGAGATAACGACATTCAGGCAGGCACTGAGCCCCCTGTTCCAAGCAGGCATTACCCTGGGCATACATAGCCGTGTCGTCTATAGGGCATCGCTTTCACTTCGGCCCAGCGAGCTGTAAAAACAGTACACTTTTTATGGGGAGTTGCTGCGCTTCGGGTATACCTAACGCTGTAACTGCCCATTCTTCAGGGTAGTGGAACTTTCCAGGACTCTTGTACTGAGTCGCAATCTCAATACTGGGAAATTTCACAAGCAAAGCCTTCCTGTCGCACCGTTAGGGTCAGAATTGCTGGGCTCGGTGAGGCAGACCTGGACCTTAATTTTGCTGGCGCACATGTGACCAGACGTGTCCATACGCTGGACCGGTGTGGCCCAGGATGGCCACAGCTGTCTGGGACACGCGCCCGTGCATATATGGCCCAACATATCCCAACGCAAGGTGAGACACACTCATTAACTACGCTATAAGGGTATAGGGCGGTCTATCGACACTGTATATTCGTTCGCTATGTCGACTACTACAACATACTTCTGTCATCTGCTAAGATTGATAAGCAAAACACAGTGAGTATAATACCCATCATTTTATGACGTTTTGTTTACTATTTGTATTTTAAAAATTAATTAATTAAAGATACGGCATAAAAAAGACGAGGCACTATAAAGCAACTAAGATAAAATAATCAGCTAAGCAAATATTTTAAGACTCGCAACAGACGTGTTGTTCTACGCTCCTGTTGTATGCATAGTAACCAATAAATAATATGTGCTAACTAATTAGTATGCGAGAAACAAATATCTTAATTGGCAACATAAGGTTTGTAGATTTGCGCTCCTGATTCGTGCAATTGATATTGAACGTTAGCTCAGAGTAATAAATTTTTTGTCGTTAAAGCTAAAAATGTTTAGTTTTAAGTGTCTTGGGTATATATCTTAAATGGAGGTGGGCGCTTGCGGCCATTTGCAGTCTAACCAAAACATTAAAATATGTCGGAGGCTTGCGGCCCCAACCCTTTCTTATGCTCGTGGCTGGACTGCGGGGGCCACACATGCCCACCTGGAGCTCTAACATGGCTTCTATATTTACCATATCTGTGAATTAGCATGTGTACTGTATACGTTGATGCCAATAACATCTATATTAAAAATATACATTGAAGACATAAAGACATTTGAACGTTTGACGCGCATACATTCTCACGCACATACACGCAGGCGCGCATACCTGTTAACTCTATAAACATTTCGATAGATTTACATCTACACTACGACAACATAAATTTGTATAAACTATATACTAGTTTCAGTGAACCCTATACATATTTTAATTAAATTACATCGTAATGATCTCTATGAAATATTGTCTATTTAATTATTTTAATATAGATTTTTAGCCAAATTTACTTTATACAAATTCAGGGAAGCAGTTTGCATTCATAGAATAGAGGTGTAACCGTAGGTGTCGGATTCTTATAGCACCTCGTAAAACACACCACATTGAAAGTGTCATCGATAGCTACCGTGGTAAGGGTGTCTAAAGACGAACTTAAGAGCTAGAACACGTCCTGAATTTCTCTCAAACGGGTGTGTTTCCCCTCTTTGGATCAAATTTTAGTCGCTAAGCCCACATCGCTTATCTTTGAGAAATTCAATCAGCGAAATGACCTGTTAGCCATCTCAAGATGAATCGGGTTGCGACTAATAGCTGCGCCACCATCGATAGTGGCGAGTCCAACAGGCATGTATGAAGTTCCGGGCATGTTAAAGATCATCAACTTAGCTCAACGTACCCGTCGGCGGTATCTGAGGTACTTGGTGCCCTGTACGCAGGGGTAACTGGCGCAGTTGTACTGTACAGCCGTAGCGGCCATAAGTTCGATTGATATTTATCCATTACAGCCAATGTATTGATATTATCTCTCTTTGTTACTTCTTTATTCTGTTATAGCATTTTCGGCATTCAAACGCTACTACGTGGATCCTGACTCGCACCAGAAATGGGCTTGAGCTTTTCGTTTCTGGCTCCATGGCTCTGATAATCTCTGCACAACTGCCACCGTGCATTCCCGCAGGACAAGCGAGCAGCTTTCTGCAGCACGAACCAGTGCATGTGTATTTCCCACATAGGGTGTACAACCAAGTTGAATTTACGTCTACAAGATATATGTAGATATTGGATGCCAATAGCCATCCTATACAGTTCATGAAACAATTACATGTTTTCTGATATGAAATTGTTCTTCACTCCTCACATATTCTCTGCTACAAGCCTCACCCGTCTGTGGGTACATATGTGCTGTTCGAGGTGTCAGTGCTCAGTGCCTCAAAAGAGCTGCGTATTTCTTATTTGGGAAGCAAATCTAGATTTATCAAGTAATGTTGAAGATCAGCAGGGTAAAAGTATCAAGCAAATGTTCGTAGTGAACGCTGCTTACATCAGTCTTTGCTTAGTAAAGATATTCACGACTATGTGTTCTTTCTTCTCAGTACTGATAGTTCTACCTTGAGTATTGTTCAGATCATTATTAATCACCAATATATGAACTCTTTGCCCGCAGACAGTTTGTTTAGTGAATTTTATGAATTCTTGTAGGGAATGTTGCTTAGTTGCCATATTCCCTCTTCAATGCATTAAAATTTCAAAGACATTCGGGCTAGTTACTAGAATTTTTCCATTATTATCTAGTGCTATTACTGTTGGTAATGCTGCTATTACTATTATCAATATTAGCGTTATGATAATATTTCCTGGCAGTATATCATAGAGAGGACTGAAAAAAAAACAGCGGGTTGCAGTTTGAACAGACGATCTGTCAGGTCTGCCTATTGAGACCACTATACAGTGATCTACTGCCACAACCCTAGCAACATTTGGGGCAGCCGGGGGCCGTCCAGAAGCTAAATTGGGTGTTTAAGCTTCTGCGGCGATCCTAATTCTTTGTCGGGAAGCAGCACCAAGATCCTGTAATGGATCCTGCGTAACGGTTTTTTTGTCGTACTTGTTCATTTTTGTTGCCCAACAAATTGAATGGTGACCCGGTAAAACTAACTAGCTATTTTCAAATTAGAGGACAACCTCAGTATTAGTTTGCTTGCTTGACGAGGAAATAATACTTTGAACCATTTAATTAAGAGAAGAAGCGTGAACTTAGTGCACAATTTTTGTACCTGTAAGATCAACAAACCGTAAAGATGGTGGCAATCTGTAACTTCAGTCTCAATCTGAAACTACGATTCTAGGATTGAAAGCGATAGTCATCGGAACTAACCACTCAGTAAAATCGTGTGCCGTCCTAAGAGCAAACTGCAATCTCTGGAATTAAGCTGTCATTGATGGGAACTGATGACCCGACAAAGTCGGTGCAAGCAAGAACCCTGACTCGGGCCAGTTTCAAAGTGAACTGACTTTCGATGGAAAGCAAATGCACCATGAAACTTAGCCAAAGTTCAAACCAGATGGCTAGTTTGTAGAACCAACACATTACCCTACTCTATGTCAGTTTGTAAGCACACTGATCGTTAAAACACAGGTAACAGTGAGAACGGTCAGTCTTCTGTAGCATTTGCCAGCTTACGGAAGAAGTGAGAGAGTTAAAGTACAGACGGCCAGACTAGGTGTGGTGTAACATCGCTAGTCCATCTAGGAAGGTCATGAGAGTCTTCTTCAGATGACAATGCACTCAGTAGGATAGCTCTCGAGGCTGCCTGATGCTTGATGTTCTTCTATCGTTGGGCACTCTGCAAGTAGTTAGGATGTGTCATCAGGTAACGGAAATGAATGTCCGCTGTAGAGCATACGATACAATGAGGGAAGAAATATAGGACACAAAATTACAACAAATGTGCTCGTACCTTATTACACATTCCCCGTACCCCTGGGAGTATGCAACATACGTCGTGAACAAACAATGAACACACGTACAACCGAAACAAAGTAATTTTCCAGCATTTTGTTGATAAATAATTTTTATTTGCGTAATAAATTGGAACTATTGACCAATACTCCTGTAATTCAGTCTTTTCATAATTAATATAGCTACTATCTCTAGAGTGCTGTACAGTTTATATCACGAGGCTTTCCCGCTTAAAAATATGCTCTTCTGCAAAAATGCACAAATCAAAATGGATTACCGATGAGCTAAAAATTCTAATTGCTAAAAAAAATGTCCTGTTCAAGCTTTACCGGAAGGGTCATATATATAGACGATGTTACGCCACATATAAATACATTTTTAACTCGGTTTTACGGAAGTGTAAGCAATCATATTATTACACTCTTATAGCAAATCCATAAAGTGATCCAAAAAAGACCTGGGGGACCATCAATGAGCTGCTCAATCGGGGCAGTAAAGCTAATACTGAAAGTATTACAATAAATGGAAACACAATGGCAGGCCATGAATTGGCAAAGGTTTTTAATGATCATTTTGTATCTATTGCTCCTCGCCTTGCCAGTAATTTCTCACGAAACGTAACGCATATAACTTACCCAGGCCACGTATTGAGGAGACAGTACAACTAGCCCCGGTTGTGCCTAATGAAATTGTTGAAATTGTCAAGCAAATGAAAGACAAGCGATGTCACAAGGACGAGCTGCAACCAAGACCTGGTCCTCATCACAATACGGCTTTAGGAAGGGCCGCAACACAACATTAGCTATTACTAGTTTTATTAACGATATGTTACCGGCCTCTGATAATAAGACATTTACGATATGTTTGTTTTAGATCTAAAAAAGGCCTTTGACGCAGTAAATCCAGAAATTTTGTTCGCTGAATTGCAGCATTACGGCATACGTAATAACGCTTTGGCGCTCGTTGAGAGCTATTTCGAGCGCCGGCATCCGTATGTAGCTATTAATGATAAAATATCAGTACGCCCCTATTTCTCTTGGTGTTCCGCAAGGATCCATATTAGGACCGCTGCTTTTCAATATCTACATTAATGACATCAGTGAATTCCCCGAGTCGAGTCCAATTCTATATGCGGACGATGCCGTTTCCTATACTAATAACGAAACTTTTGATGGTCCCCTTACTAAGGTGAAAAGACTTGTAGCGAATGTTTTAGAATGGCTGAATTTGAATCGCCTGACTCCTAGTTCAGAAAAGACAGAGCTCATGCCTTTTACCTCTCGAACTAGTCAACCATTACCTGTTATATATTTTAATGATAGTCCTATGGAGTGGGTAGCTTCTTTTAAGTACCTCGGCCTTATCATTGATGACAAACTAACTTTCTCAAAACATATAGAGCTGTTATATGGTAAGATCATTAAGCCCGGGGAGCGTTCTATGCCGTTTCGAGGTACCTATCAAGGAGACCATTGTTATTATTGTATCATGCCATTGTGTAATCCGACCTGGTCCAAATTGTAACTGTATGGGGTAAGGCCTCCGAGAACTTGTTACATCCTCTCAACGTTGCAGTTAACAATGTGTTAAGAGTTATCCTGAGAGTTAAGAGAGATAATAACAATGTTCCACAAATGTCTGTAAACTCTATGTATACAAAACTATCCCTACTGACGTTTAATGATGTTTATGAATATTTTCTCGCTAAGTTCATTCGTAGTGCTCTATTCTGTAATCCTGAATTATTCGATAAATACTATAGTGATTTAGTGCATGACCTGCTCATTACACACGTAATCAAAAACTTAACTTCCCTCCCGTCAGACTAGAAATACAGAAACGATTTGTTGTGTTTCAAAGTGTTCGCTGTCTAAATGCTCTACCTGATGAATTTATCCAGCCGATGCGTGATTCTACATATGTTAAAATCAAAGTACAAACAATATATTTTAGATCGGTGTCGCGAATAGTGCAATAATTATACAAATTTCCCCCGTTTTACGTGGCGAATATGCGTTTGATTGCTAATCTCATGAATGTAGAGCAGTATAGGAAGTTAGAATCATTACCGCTGATTTAACTGTGTTGACTATCGTATAATGAAATTCTACAATTCGGTGGCAGCTATCACTTACTAGGATTAGCAGTGTAAATGCGATTATTTCTACCGTTTAGGGACTTTGTGTTTTACTAGTCTGCCGTGCAGTGTGATGTCTATAACTGTAACCAATGTAAACTATGGGTAAAATTTCATGTTCAGTGCTCAAATCCAAGTGCAATATCTTATCCCGTCCCCATGAATAGTGCAATTTCTTTTTAAGAGTCAACTAGTCCTGTATCGGTGGATATAGTTTTGTTTTCGTTACGTTACAGACATGTATACCATAGATAGCTATATATATTGTGCAATGTTAGAATTAGCGATTTTTTCTGTTTGACCGCAATATGTGCAAATTTTACTATGCAGTGACAACAACAATTCATTCGGATTTGCTATGTATGTGAGACTGGTTCAACCATTTAGGCTAATATATTGCAATATTTCAGCATTTATGACTTTCAAAACTGTAACCAACATGGACAGCACTTGAAACATTTATTTAGTTGTACTGGTTCCATTTTAGACAAAAATTTTGTATATGTACGGTGTCCCACAAGCGATTGAATCGCTTTTAGCTGGGCACGTTCTCAGGTTTTAGGACTAGACATAAGTGTTGTAGAATGCTTGTAATTTTCTTTTGAGAACAATAAAGGTGTTAAAGGTGATTATCTTAAATAATTTTGAGTTTGGGCAACAGCCATGGTGAACGGGGAGGGAGAGAGGTACGGAACAGTAGACGGTAACAATAATAATAATAATAATAATAATTTTATTGAAACTTGTACAGAATTTTAAAAAACCTAATACAGGAGATATCAATAGATAGATGTAATTCAAAATCAAGCATACAAGTCTCAAGCCCCTAATTAGTTCAAGGAACTATTCGGGCAAGATAGAGCAGACAAGTGAAGAACCACTAT
>LQNS02000155.1:3597052-3613398 GCA_001587735.2 Parhyale hawaiensis
GCTAAATAAATAAACACAGACGATCGTGACTATTATTATGATATTCAGAAGTTTAAGTCTCCGTTTCCACAACAAAAGCGATGTCACAGAGGAAGAATGAAGGGACACGTAGTGTGATAATAGACACGTGGAACCCATGCACAAGGGTGTTCCCACACAGGATCAACGCGCATGAGAACAGCAAGTTGGGAATGAAGAACAGATGGAAGAAAGATCAGTATGAGTTACAGGTGAGAAGGAAGCAAAATGGGTTACGAAAGACAGACAAGACGATCGTGATGACCACCCAACGGGCCACGGGTCGTCTAGTATTATACTAAAAGTTTGTGAACCGGTTTTGTTTATGTCTTGTGTAGTTATTTGTGTCTTGTTTGTGTCTTGCTTGACACATTTTCTTCACTTTTACACGAGAAGAAATTCGAGGTATTGGGGGATGGAGGGGGGGGGCAGTGGCATTCTTTCCATGGATTATCTCTTTAATTCGATTGTATCTGTGATACGGAAGTTGAGGGGCAGTCGCATTCTTTGCATCTCCGATACGGAAGTTAAACTGAGTTCGTCCCCAAGAACGGGCATGATAAATTTATCGGTTCCATGGGCAATACAACTGATATACGTAACATTTAAATTGACTTTACTTACAGCCTGGGTGTTGAATATTCGTTACAGAAGAAAAGAAGATGTTGCTAGTAAGCCATACGGGCCACTCCTTGACGGGCAGGAGAGGACGGCTGAATAGCGGGTGGTCGATGCCCAGCTATATATCACCTGCTTCTTTGCGAAACCAAAGACGATCGTGACGACGACCCAAAGGGTCACGGGCTGTCTAGTAAGTTAAAAATAGCAGTTATTCTGCATTGAAATTGGCATTCGCCAGCAATAAACTGGAATTTGCTGGAATCGTGCATGTTCCCTGTTCCAAGCGAAGAGAATTTCAATAACCCCTTGTTTTCTTGTGAATAGGATATTCTGAGTTACTTGCAATGATTTAATATACATTAATTGGCAATCAGTGCAAATACAGAAGGTTTGGTCCTAACTTTAGTCAAAAATGCTTTAATTGAGGTCTTCTTGCACTGATTTATGTACTTGATGAAAATCGCATATACACTACATGTGGAATATTTTCTTACTACCTCCGACAGGGAGGTTATGTTTTCGTCAAGTTTGTCGGTCTGATTGACTGTCTGTCTGTCACCAAGATAACTCAAAAAGTTATAGACCGATCTATGTGAAATTACAGGGACTGTCAGGCATGTTAAGAGTAACAGATGATTAACGTTCGTTAAACATCTGTTCCACCGTTTGTTCGTCTGCCGCTTTTTTCTTAGTGCCATAACTCGCAACGTTAGGGACGGATTATGAAATTTATATGAATTGTTAGGTAAATTACTAAGAGTAAATGACCAAATTTTTATTATGATCTGTTGGTTCATATGCTTGTTTGTTTCCGTGATTAATTTTATAGTTGTAAGCAAGATAATTGAAGAAAGTTTGAACGATCCTTTGAGAAATTTACAGGCATTGCTAGAAATGTAAAAACTCATAAATGATCAAATTTTAGTGATGATCGGTGGGTCTGTTTGTGTGTTCGACTAATGTTTGTCAAAACGTTTGTTAGCGGCATAACTCGAAAAGTTAAGAGCGGATCTTCAAGAAAACATTACAGAAGCTGTTATTACTGTCAAAATGTACAAATGATTAGACTTTGGTAGTGATACAAAGAAAATCATAGTTTCAGAAACAACTTAAACTTTTCATTTCCGTAGTATTCCATGGCAGTGGTATGCGTTCTAAGAGTGCTTTACTTCCAATAGGAGAGATATTTTCCTCGTGCATTGCAGAAGTGATTTTACATGCAGCAAACGCTACTATAATTGTACAATAAATGATCTCCTCGGGAAAAAATGTGTGCTACAACCATTATTGGGATATTTTATTGTTGAGTTTGAGAAGTGGAAGGAACTATTATACTGGACACTAACGTGCTGTTACTGATAACAGCATTTACTCTGTAGTACAAAATTACCGGTAGGGTTTGTTTTGCAACGGGGAATATCTTAAATGATTTTACACATTAATTAAGGAAAATGAAAATTCAAAAATATTTCAAGTCTTCAATTTTAAAATGATTTTTCTCTAATTTACTGATGTCCAAGTCAACTTAACCACCTTTAGCCCAAACTACTGCCCAAATACGCTTGAATAAAGTGATCATCGAGGCACGTCGATGCATGCACAGTATACTGTCGATTTCAGTCCATGCAGGAAGAAGAACTCGCTTCAGACCAACCAGGTTTTTGTGTGTTTTTGCACAAGCCTTCGCCTCAGGAATGGGACATAGTGAATTGTCCATTGGGTTGAGGTCGGGCGAAGATGAGCGCCACAAAAACTTTATCAATAAGGAGGGCAAACTGCTGATGCACCATGCATCCGAGGGTCCTTCGTGATGCGTGCGAAGCTCCATTATGTTGAAAAGTCCACATGTTGTTTTGAAAGTGCTGTTGAGCTTCTACAAGCATTCAAGCTGTAATTGTCGTCAAGTAACTCTCCGCGTTGAGTTTCTTCATCGCTGACGACACCCACTCCCAGCTGCGTGCCACCGTTACTCCATTTTCGAAGCGACTTCGGGCAGTAGTTAAGGCTAAATGTAGCCACGTCGAGTAGGACATCGGTAAATTGGAGAGAAATCATTCTAAATTAAATGATTCAGAAGATTTTTTAACTCTCATTTCCCAAATGTAAGAAATTGAAATATTCCGTGTCTGAGTTTAAGTTGGACATTGATTAAAAAAATTTTGCCTCTAAGTAGAACTAACGTAAATGTTTCGTCGAGATTGCCGTTTAATGATATTCTATACTATGAGAGACCTGCTATGCACATTACCACGTCTCTAAACTGTTAGGTACGGTATGATGGAAGCACAACCACGCCCTGCGGATCAGCAGGCTATAACATGCAGACACTTTGCTCAGACTGTCAGCTGGCATTCCAGAATTTTCTCCACGTAAAGTTTGAAGAGCTGTGGATGATAGTCATAGGGTGAAAATAAATATAGCAAACATTTTAGCTCCCACATGACCTGTTTATTAAAGTTTCAACTAGAATTACTGATACGAAAAACCGAATTTGAGTGAGAAGGTGACGACGTCAACTGCATTTAGACACAATACTGTAGCACGTCAAGTTACTTTTCATAAGTGTAAGGGTTAGAAGGGACTGTTAGAATCTTCTCTCTAAATGATTTACAAAACGAGTGACAGTTTTCTTATGTTTCTCGAGTGCAATTTCAGTCATTGCATTGTTATTATTGTTAATACGTTTTAGTAACTTATTTAAAGTTATAACAGCGGGAATGCAACTGCAAAAAGTGTAAATGTTTTCATAGTTAATCTACTAATGTCCGTTGTTTACGATAGAGAAAATTTGACTTTTTTAATAATGATGACTGAAGTATCAACTTACTATAATTCGGTGTAAATATAAGAATTCTGTTCAAGGCAAGTAAACAGTTCATTCAAAAGAATTAAATGTAAAAATGTACTGCATGAGATAACCTGCGATATCCATAACACGAGTAACTGCATGGATGTTTGGCGTTGTGTGTTATTCTTCTGTTTCTACCCTCTGGTTAAATGAAACTACGCCTGATGCTAGAAACAACTACAGAAATTTAAGGTGATCAATTACAGAGTACAGCATAATCTGTTGCATTGGGAACATTTATATGGTAGAGGTTCCATGTGTTTCAAGTCGTTTTCACTGGGGTTTCGTAGATAATTGAAGTTAGGGGGAATCACTGTCCTGAAATATCAAAACCTATGAATTTAGAAGTTAACTCGGTTGCTCCAAATAAATTATAACTTTCGTCGTAGCAACTTGCTACGCAACTGCACGGTTCAATTAATCATCGATTTTCGTAGGAATGACAATTTGTCATATGGACTCGGTGAGATTTAAATGAAATATTGAAGCTTCACATGCCGGCCTAGACAACTTACCCTGCTGGCAGTGAGGCATTGCTCTCTGGTGGCATATACAAAGGTGGTGTTGCAGCCGAGGCCGCACACGCAATGGTTGACGCCCTCCACACGACAGCCCTGCACCAGGTTGCTGGGATCGCACGAGTGACTCACGGCTGCACGGAATGATGAACATTTATGAGCATAAATTCAGCGGTCAGGTTCATACTCAACGTGTACGTGAGAGATGTTATGGAGGCGCTAGCTGAAAGGGAAACATGTTCATAGATATTGTTATAGAGAGAACCTGAAAACTGACTTCGTATTGTAAAAGAATGCGGGGAGATTCATACAGACGGAAGTTCAAAGAACATTATGTACATATAGGAACATAAGAAATCGATTTACTGGAAAGTTTTGAGAGAATTTGAAGTGCATGTTTCTGACGTCACCTCATAAACATACATTGCATCTAATTTAACCTTAGATAAGGCTTCAAATATGTAACACGTGCCTTCTTTGTTCATGACAAAATCTAGATTAGATTCAAATCACATATCAGGTCCAGTAAAAGTCCAGTTACGCTTTATTTTTACTTCCTTCTGATTAAATTTGAAAAGTAAATATAATTTTTCGTGACACAAACACAAAATTTTGTCTCTTCCAGGCCATTATTAGCAGCAGTAAATAGTAGTTACGTTCATGTATGCCAATATGAAAGCAAAAATTTACGAACTACTGTATTTTCTCTTCTCCGGAAGGGGCATAGTAAGTCGGACATCGAGGGCATGAATGCCTGGGCATAACGGAAGCAATATTGTTGTAGAAATGTAGCGGTCCTCTAAGATTACCCGGCCAACGCTAACAACACTATCATTCTGCTTATTCGACAGCGTATGAACCGTTAACGTCTTTTCACTTGGGAAAATCACAATACAATTTCCACAGCTTTTTCACATCGCTAAGAAGCGACAGCAGTGATTTCACTTTGTTTTTGCATGCAAACATGCAACGCGAATAGCCCTATGCCCCTCAAGCTCTTTCATCCTTCACTTGTGATGGCCATGGAGATTTTTTTTACTGTCACAAGCTAAGTTATTTTTAGCCTGGGATTAGTTACAAAGGTTTTTGTAACAGTCGATCGGTTGACATCTCGGGGTCTGCTTGAACGAGGTCGACCCCTAAAGTGCTCACCGTTTTCTAACGTGGCTGCAACTCTGTGGACGGTCATCAGACTGACCTTCAGCCTTTGCCAATGGCGGACTTCTTGTGGCCCTACGGAGGATTGCAGATTTCTCAATTCTTTTTGCTTCTATTGGGGTATACATGCACTTTACCACTATTTGCTGCTAATGGTATTTGCCGGTCGCAAACACGTAAAAATGAAGTGCAGCAGGAGTTTTACGGGACACGGTCATTGTTGTTAATAAATAAACAATAATAATAATAATAGCAAGAAATTTCGTATTTCAGTCTTAATGCTTTCTTTACAGAAATAACAAAAATGCTGCAACCACGAGCAGATGGTGGTTTGCAAAATTCAAAACTGCAAGCTATAGCTGGAAAGATAACCATCGATGTGGAAAATGTCCAAACTGGATAAAATGTTTTGGTATCAAGAGCTAAAGAAAACCCGAATAGCACTGCTAGAGAACTTAAAAGAGTTAGACTTGTTCACCAGCGTAGTTCACAAACACTTCGAATAGTAAGGATGCTCAGCCCGCTATAAAGCTTGTGCTCTTCACAAACTCTCCGCACAAAATTGCTTAGACGATATTCGATTTGTCATAAATAGCGGATGGACTCGTAACTAACGATGAAAAGCTGAACGTTTACTTGTTTATGAAAAAAAAACATAATGCTAAAAAGATCCTAAAGCTTACTTAACGAGCCTTGCCCCATCAACAGCATCCGAAAAGAACCGCGTCTAAAAATCATCTAGAGAGTTTGGTATGATCTCAAAGGCAGTATTCACCATGAGCTTCTCCATGCAACAAAGCGAACAGCTCTGCCGTGCACTGTCGTCAGCTGTCAGATTTACAGTACAAAATCCAAAACTTAAGACTGGCCACTGCTGCCTGAAAGAACAGCGTTTCTTCAAGACAGTATCCGACCACGTGTGTCTATGGTTACATAAACAAGGTGACGTGTGAATATGCTGGGATCATTAACACTGTCCACTGCATTCTCCTGATAATGCACCGTCCGATTACCATTTGTTTCGTCACTGCAGAACTCATTCCAAGGAAAATTATTTTATCATTTAGCTGGAGCTTTAATACATGTGAAAATTTGCTTCTTCTGAACCACCAGAAATGTATGTTGAGGAGACATTTTATTTGCGTGTTAGATGGGCAGAGGTTATTAAATAGTAATGGCCTCGTATCTCGTTTCGAAATTATAATTAGCTTTTGTTCGTATCTATTTTCCGCAAATAAATAAAAACACTCGAAAATGGCACCGTATCTGATCAATGGATAGGCTCCATGTTATACACTTGGAGATGCTACGAAGATACAATTCGGAAGAAGAAAACCGCAGAAAATTATCTCTTAAGTTTGATTTACTAGCTTCGCATAGTACGTTGAGAACATACTATTAACATGCAAGTTTATCAACGTCGCAAAGGTAACCTCGTACCAATTGCTTGTAGATTTTTTAATAAGTTTAATTAACGTCCTTTGTGTATAGAAAAATATGAAAATTTGGTCCTCGTGCTGAGCTCTAATTTTCAACAGTTAAAAACTTGAGGGTTTAGACCATCGTATTCATTGTAGGTACTGCTATTATTTAATGAACTATTTGCTCACTGCTACTTATTAGGTAATACTCTCTCACATGCAGCAGAACTCTAAATTCCTCTGTCAACAAGTACAGCACTTCAGTGCAAGCATTTTCCAAAGCTCTTTGATGTTATTGTCGCTCCAGGCTGCGGCATCAAAGGGTTTAGCTGGAACGGCCATACCGAGCGCCATTAGCCATATCGGGATTAAACCTGGCGATCTTTTAGCTCCTCCTTCGACATCGTTGTCGCAAAGAAGCCTCTGCACCCAAGTGCCTCACAGCCATGCCCCTTTTTTGCTTTTTTTTATGTTTCTTCTAACTGGGACAAGCGCCGCGATGTCGCTATCGCCTTTTTAAGGAGCCCCGTGCATTGCCTGCTAAAAGACAAGAAGGAGCGCTGGCTGTTGCCGGTAAAATGTGGCGCGTGAACGGGTAAGAAAATCGTTCTTTGTGGCGCTGAGGAGAAAAAGAAAATGTCGGTTAGACGAAGAGTTACGGAAGTAAGCCAGTAGTTCTGCGACTTAAGTCAGGAAGTTACAAGCTAATATTCAATACATCGTAGTGCGCATGGTCTGCTAAGTGGAATTTCAGTTTCTATGTAGGATATAAATAAGCATATACATATATATACGAACGTTTTAAGTTGTTTTTACTCGGTGCTATAGTGTTGGCGTTGCAACTGGAGGTCCCCGGTTCCAGTCCTGACGTAATCCCTACTATTTATTTTTAAGGGTAGGCAGGTGTGCTCCCTGTCTGGATATGTCCAGGGGTTGTTGGGGCCAACAAGTGTGGAGTCTCTGAGGTTATACAATCAGCAAGGCAGACGAATGAGCGCCCTTCTGTGCCCAAATGGTTGTAGCTTGAATAATCCTGCAAAAGTGCAATAGGCAGAGCAAGCAGTGTGTGTGTGCTTACATCGTTGTCACTGTTACTTTGGTGTTATAGTCCGACCTGGTGAGCTGGCTATGCCCCAGTTCAAGTCTTGCGTTGATCCCTATAACCTAGCTATGTTTATAAATAATAGTGAACAAAATTAAAGAATATATGTTAAATAATTGTATAGATGATTATTATCTCTGATCTGTGTAAAGGTTTCATCTTCTGATCTTCAGTCTGACCCTTTTACGTGCTGTAAACTTAATTTCAAAAAGCAAAGGAGAAGTAAAAATATAACGTAATATATGTGCATTTAATAAAACTTAAGGCGTACATAATTAGAGAGCGATAGCAATAAACTTCAATAAAGAACTGTTCATCGAATTTGTCTTGCAACATTGCAGGGCACACCAACATGCCTGCCACACTTAAAGAATTCTACTTAAAAAAAATTATATATATGATCATGGCGAGACGCTCTCAAGCTGATGAAGCCCTCGAACAAAAGCTTATGTTGTTTAAGAGGGTGAATTTTTGGACTATAAAAACTTCATGTTGAAACTGGTGCATTTATGAGGCAATCCGTGAATTTTGTATGGGTCTCCCGGACGACTGTGTAATGTATATCACCATGTCCTTGATGTACCTAGGGCTCAACGCTGGGTTACCTGCCGACCAACTCATCATTAGGAAGCAGAAACAAGAAACGAGACTTGGCTTTGCCAAAGAGCACGTCACATGGATTGATACGATACATATGGTCCAGAGTGTGTATCGTCGATTACAGTAAACTCAATTTGGTTGGGTCCGATGCTAGGGAGATGGTGAGACATCAGTGACGTGGAAAAGGTCGGTTCTAAATTTAGTGACCGATGTGTAATGGTGTGGGGAATGGTCTTTGACGCTTGTGCAAGGTCCTTGATCAGGCTGCGAGACCCAACAAATGCTGTAGTGCACAAACCGACTGTTTTCAGCAGTATGTAGTCTTTGAAGCGATGACATCAAGTGCAGAATCTATCTTCACATACAACAATCCCCCCCCCCCCACCACCACTGTGATCGCCAAGCAGTTGTGTTTACCTGAGAATATCCATCTCATGCCATAGCACCTCAATTCAAATACTCACGTTTATCCTTTCAATTACCCTGAAAAATTCTTGATGAGACAGTTAAGGTGAAACAATCAACTATAGGCTACAGTAACTGTTGTATACTTGCTGCGGGAACTCCACGAAGACTGGAAAAATAAAATCTCAACTGTGGCAAAAAAGTTACTGATAGCCGTGGCATGTAGACGTCCAACTAATACGCTGTGGTAGTATAAGTGCTTATCGTTAATAACTACATGCAGGGATTTCTTATTTTTTAGTTTTTCTTTAATTTTTACACTTTGCATCTTTCAAATATACATACTTTCTAATACATTTTTTCTCGGCTGTTTTAAAATCAAATTTACAGCAACTAAAAAGAAATTCTTTTAGTTCAGTAATGTGCAGTTGTGCTCAAATGTTGTTCGTGTTGTTATAATTGTTCCACTAGATAAAATACATCAAAAAGAACAAAGTGAAGCATCCATTGGTACGAATGTAGTGGATGAACTTGCTAAACCTTTTGAATAAGGTCTTCCATAGGGATTTTTATTAATCCCATATTCCCTGCAAATGCACTTTTTGCCTGTGTAACTTTCAGAACAGGGGGAGTTTGTGTGACGAACATTGAAAGTTGTATGCTGATCGAGGAGATAACAAATGATGCATAATTAATTTTGCAAACTTCCCAGCGTAATTCTGTTCACTACTATGTGTCCATTATTTACATTAAAAGCAAACATCAGATATTGCCGCAAGCGCCCATGATTTATCATACCTTACGAATTTCATTGCCAATGCTATAGAGAAGCACGCAGGGAGAGCAAACTTTCGGTAAGTAACGCAATGCCAAAGAAAACTTCGAAGCAGCCCAAAATTCAGGCTTTCTCTCAGATCAGCATCTAAACTGAATCATCTGTTGCTCGTGTCAGTCCTAACAGTTCCTGTAAACTTCATGAAGATCCGTCCATAACTCTTTGAGTTACAGTAGGGGAAATAAATATTCGTACACCGTGAATTTTGTTTAATTAAAAAATCTAGCTAACTAAAAACAAATTTATTGAAACAGTACTTGTTTTTTTTCGTAAACAATACACACGCAACAACAAAAAAAGTAAATTCCTATTTAACAGAAATTATATAACAGTTTGTATATTTTGCGTTGAAGAAAGTATTCGTACAACACAAAAAAAAATTAAAAACAATGTTTGATATTTTGTGGCGTAGCCTTTGTTCAGTTCAGCTGTAATTAATCTCTTTCTATTTTTTTTACCAAGTCTTGACATGTTTCCTGAGGGATTTCAACCCATTCATACCTGTAGATTTCTCTGTGTTCCGGAATGGACTTCGGCCTCCTCGCATTAATGTTCAATTTCAGAAACGCCACAAAATTTCTTTCGGATTCAAATCCGGAGACTGACTTGGCCATTCTAGTTGATGTAGATGATTATCGGCGAACCATGTCTTCGTGGTTTTCGCCGTATGTCTTTGTCATATGAAAAACGAATTCTTGCTGTAGCCCCAGTTTTTGAACAGACGCATGCAAATGATCCCTCAAAATGTTCTGATACATGTGAGGGTCCATTCTCCCTTCTTTGATATGAATTTTACCTGTTCCACGTGATGAAAAGCTTCCTTAATCTCAACGTTGCCACCACCAAATTTCACAGCGGGAATGGTGTATTTTGGTGCGAAGCCACTCCTTCCTTCTTCCACACATTGTTCTTTGAATTTCATCCAAATAGCTCTATTTTAGTCTCGTCCGGCCACAACACGTGTTCCCAAAACAATTCAGGCTTATCCATGGGCTAACGGACGAATTTCAGACGAGCTTCCCTATTTCGTTTCAACAGCAGGGGAGTTTTGCGAGGGGGTTCGAGAACGTAAACGGTTTTGGTGCTGCTCGTGGCTTATTGTCCGAAAGCTAACGCTTGTCCCTGCTGCTAACAAGTCCTCCTGAAGCTCTTTGCGAGTAGTCATGGGATTTCCGCACACTTTCTTGGCCATTTTTAGGGAAATCTTCCGCGGCCTGCCAGATCTAAGTTCTCTTTCGACGGTTTCCTAACTTGTAAACCTTTTGATAAATGACCTGATGGTGGTAAAAGGTATTTTGAGTGTCTGTGATCTTTGCCTATAAACGAATATTTATTTACCCTAACTGTATATTGCTGACAGATAGAACGACAAACTCCGACAAAAACATAACTACCTTTTCGGAGGTATTCCGATAATAACTGAATTAGCAACAAGGCCGATGAACAAACGAAATATTCCATCTAGAAAGTAAGACATTGGCACTAAGAACTCTACTAGCACACTTTGGAACCTCATCCGGTGAAGAACTATAGCCGCAGGAAATTTATTTATTTAAACCAGCTGCCTGCGACAACTTTTCATATCCATGCTGCAGCTTTCGCACAACGCGTCTTTCTTCAAACTACCAACTCGAGTGGAAGATATATACGGCTCTTTAAGCATTCTCCAGTAACTTCCAAGTTCACTTACATCTCAAAGAAAAGCCCTCGTTGACATCAGAGCTATTCTTTTCAATTTAGGTTCCCTCAAATTTACTCCCCTGAAGACGTGGCCATTGTCTAAGACTCTGAAGAGCAAATTTTGTGTTCGCCAGCAGCGGATAAAGTCATCACTGACATGACCTCGCCATTCTTTTCAATCTGCCTTACCTCTTGCAGTAGCTTCTACTGAGGAGATTCTCTGACGTCGTTATCGACTTGCTTGCTATAACATTGGTTCTAAGGAGCGTTTAGCCTCACTAAATCAGCTATAAGATGCCTGCGTAGTACCAAGACTAGTCTCGTTCAATCTGCCCTTCCAATAAAGAGCACACTTTGCACCTGATAAAAGCCCTTTCAAAAAGCCACTTAAAGGAAAGAAGAAGCAGCGAGGCCCGGCGTAATGATGCTTCTTCGGAAAATGTGCGTTGGAGTGGCATCGTTGCAGCTCTCGATTGAGTCCCGGCAATTCGCCTTAAATTCCTCCTTCCTTTGAACAGTATGGCTCTGTAAAACACTTGATGGCCCTCACTGGATCACAGGAAATTGGCCGCCACCTGATCCGCAGAAAATTCACATAATTTAGTAGTTGGTTCGATATTGTAAAATTCTTTGAAGTCTTGAGCTTAGGAACGTTGCAATAAATTAGTAGGTGGTTGAAGATTGGAGAGTATTGGACGTCTCGGTCTCCATTAAATTATGCTGGAAATTTTCTTTCGGGTTTTGGGTATTGAATGTAAATAAGGTTTCCAGAAATTATTGGAAATCTTCAGCTCTATCTGATTCGCTGAAATGCTTCATAGTAAAATATTTGAACGACATAATAATAGTATTGTAGCCTCGGTCAAAGAAACTATCTAATACTGTGGTTGAATACTTTTGAGAAGTTCGAAGTGCTCTCTTGACTTTCGTTAGCAACTCAGTAGAAGAAAATTTGAAACATTCTTCGTCTGTGAAAAAATTCCTATTGGGCGTTGTGAATGTTCTAATAATATCGCACCACTGGTTGTCTTTCGGAAGTAAGAACATTCCTCAGTCTTGTCGAACTGAAGTTTATTGCTTTGCAGAGGTCGGCATCTCCGATTATGGTACGATGGCAATACCATCGCTCCATCGGCATCGGAACCAAAAATCGCCAATTTTTATCGGTGACAACCTACGATGAAATAACCGTCGGCGATGGCCATCGTATTAACACATTTAAAAATGCAAACTTCTCAGACCACAAACATCGCATAAAAGCAGCATCTCTTATAACCTCGGCCTGTGTGCAATTTTCAAACCAGCAATACTATTCATAGTTGATAAAAGGTGCGAAATGTAAGGCCCAGGTTATTAATTGACAGTGTTAGATCTGGGAAATGTATTAAAATAAACTTTGTGACCCCCTCTTTGTTTTATTGTTACTAAAAATGAATGTTCCAAACTCGTAAGGCTGTTTTTCTGTAGTTTTAGCCCTATTTCATCGGCATCGAAGTACAACCGATGACGATGTCCATCGCATGCCATCGCCGATGGCATGTTCAGCCATTTCATCGGACCATTTCTTCCTCATAACACAATCGCCGATGGAGAAGATGGCCATCACCGATTGTTTAATACGATTTCAGTCGGACCATCACTATCGCCGATGGAATTTTACGATGTTCCATCGTAACATCGTAGTTTTTCCAATGGCGATGGTCAACTCACCATCGCCATCGTATATTCGGAGATGGCTATCTTGCCAGGCTCTTTTGCTTTGTATTGCAACATGTCAGTAGTCGCTTCTAACAACTTGTCTATGAAACTGTTCTCGTGAATTTATTTATTATTATAGTACAATTATTATGATTATTACTGATATATTTGATAATATTAAGAACATAATTAATATTTTCATTAATATTTATAGTTTAATATAATAGTACAATTATTACTGTCTTATCGCACTCATAACCGCTATCACTTTACGTTGTCTTAATTTGTTTGGAACATGCTGGTTTGTTGTTAGCCCAAACACTTCTTCGTCACCCTGACTTTTCATAAATTAAGGTCAAGCTGAGTAACCTCTACTGCACTGATTTAAATAATAGTTCGTGGTTATCTATTCAAGCTCACAGACTTCATGGTATTTTTACCGAATTGGAACATCTCACCTGCAGCTGCAAGAATTACGGCAGCCGCTACAAGAAGGCGTCTTTGTGTCAGCTCCATCATCATCCAACAGCCTGTAGAGAAAAATATTATTGTTATTATTGTCTCAATCTCTTAGGGTGTCGTGTAACCAGCCTATAATGTTATTCTTGTAGTTATTTCATCCATCCATTCGTTCATCCATCCATGAATTCATCCTCTGTCCGAAGAACCATAATGGATACCAGCACAAATGAATAACCACCTTCTAGCTAGTCCGAATCTGATCGTGAATGCAAAATAACCACTAGTAGCGTCGCTCTTTAGGAAGAT
The DNA here is from genome assembly GCA_001587735.2 of Parhyale hawaiensis. Lineage (NCBI taxonomy): Eukaryota > Metazoa > Arthropoda > Malacostraca > Amphipoda > Hyalidae > Parhyale > Parhyale hawaiensis. Next base: position 3,610,725 of record LQNS02000155.1, read on the forward strand.
AACAATCCTGGCAGAGCATTTAAATAACACTGTAAAGCTATGAGAGAACAACACTTTCAAGTCAAAATATTTGCGTATTTCGAGTCTTTATATACACACCCAGCCCTAGAGTAATTGCCGAAGTCGTGCAGGTATGGATCGATAATGAAGCAACGAAAGCTCAACTGACTACGTCATCAGCGACATCAACCAATATTTTAACTACTGAAGCGCCCAATTCTCTTCCACCTGCTGGTTCATAATTACCTGCTAATTCTACTTAATCGACAATTTTTACAGAGCCTGGAACAAGCACAAATGATGCGCAACCTTACAATAATGTTAAACCTCAATCTGATTTACAGAAAATGCATTCCAAAATAAACAATTTTGAAAAGGAATCTCTAGTCAACTTCATGATGATCCAAATGCAGCTGTCGATTAAATAATTTCTCCCCAAGTAGTGACGGTAAGCAGTGCCAAGGCTACTTCGTTTGTGGACTAGGTGCGTACTGTGCTGTCTACCAACTTCCATTGTATTTCTAAGGTGATATCGAATGTGCAATTCGAGGTAAACATTTACATATTCGAGATGTGTCGGATTTTTCACAAATAACAAATGATTCGATACTGTGAGCAATATGATTATCCTTTCCATGTTTTGAAATAACTCTCGAAATTTACCCCTAATTAAGGATCAAATTTTGGGGTAGATTCAAACTTCATTCCCGCTACAAGATGCTTTTTACTTCAATATTCAACAGAATTTATTGGTAAAATGTTTTGGTTAAATAAACGTGCAGGTTTTTTATTGGATCTCTGGTATGTTTGGGGGGTTGATATCTTTAGGGATCAGTTTTGAGACTTGATTCTCAGTTTTTTGTTAGATTTCGAATTTTCGGTCACCGTTTTCTTCACCTGAAGTGCTGAGCGGATGTTCATGCAATTTTTAAGACACGTTGGAATATATATAAATATAAAAACTGTGCCGTTTTTCTTATCATTTTCGACTTCATAGTATATATAATGCAATTCACAACTCTAGTTTGTCAATAACTATTTTACTTTTCCTCTGTTAATTTCATATTATATATATATATGAATATGCATATGTTTCATTAGAAGAAAATAAATAAACATACGGTGAGACACTATCGTTTTTGCGAACCTCTTTATTACTCGGGCATATTGTTTTAAAATTAATATAGTTGACCCCCCCAAAAAAATTTTCTTTGGTACTGTTCAAGGAAATGTATCTATTTCAGGAGAAACTAGGGCAAACTTCTCGACGCCAAAAATTAGGTCAGTGCCTAAAATTAAGTATAATCCGTAGGCTCAATTTTCGGCGTTTTACTCTACGTTTCATAGGTATCATTGCTATCGACATATAGAATCTATCCATGTCATTAGTTATTAAAATTAATATTCACTTAGCCTGCATTTTCATAGGTAAGCATCTACAGTATAATAGAGACCGATTTGTATTTATCTGTCCATTTTCTGTCACACTAAAACAAGTTAAATACATAGGTGACTAGAGCACTCTGAGAGTGCATACCTCCGCCAAGTGAGCCAACTTTAGCAAAAATTCAAATTGGCTCTGAAACCATAATTTTCTTTGCATAAACTCCAAAATCTAGTCATTTGTGCCTTTTTATATTAATAACAGCTTGTTCAATTTTTTTGAAGATCCGTTCATAACTTTTTGAGTTATACTGTTAACAAACGTTATGACAAATATGAGTCAAACATACAAACGAACCAACCGATCTGCATCAAAATTTGCTTATTTATGTCTTTTACCATTACTAACAACTCCTATAAATTTCATAAAGATCTATTGATTATTTTTTGAGTTATTGTGCTAACAAGCATAAAATTAAAAACAGTGACAAACGAACGAACGAACAAACAGACCATCACCAAAATTTGGTAATCTACTCTTTGTTATTTACCTAACAACTCATGTTAATTTCATCAAAATCCATTCATAACTTTTTGAGTTATAGCATCGAGAAAAATGGCGCAGACAAACAAACAAACGGATGGACATATCTTCACAAAAAGTTAATCATCTGTTCCCCCATCATACCTAACAATCCCTGTAAATTGCATCCAAATCGGTACATAACTTTTTGAGTTATCCTGGTGACAGACAGACAGACAAACACGACGAAAACATAACCTCCTTGGCGGAGGTAAAAATTCAGGTGCCAATGACGGTATGTTGGATACGCTCCAGCTGTGGGACCTGAGCCTTCCTGCATGACCATGTCTGGTCATGTTCATTTTTCAACAGTGCTACGGGTGATGTCATTTTTTACACCTCATAATATATATCCATTTTTTTAGGCAGAATGATGAATTTTCATTTAAGAAGTCTTCTGAACAGTAACAAGCTAACAATCACAGGAGACAGCGGGGGTCTTCCTGAAGGGTAAACTTACTGCCGTCATTTATTATGACAGCTCCGGAACTTCAAGGAAAACATAGTGAACTGGAGCACTCTGAGAGCGCATACCTCCGCCATGCGAGGCAACGGTAGCAAAAACTTCAAATTGGCTCTGAAACCATAATTTTATTTGCATAAATTCCAAAATCTAATCATTTGTGCCTTTTTATATTAATAACAGCTTGTTCAATTTTTTTGAAGATCCGTTCATAACTTTTTGAGTTATACTGTTAACAAACGTTA
>LQNS02000155.1:3613956-3627497 GCA_001587735.2 Parhyale hawaiensis
ACCTAACAATCCCTGTAAATTTCATCCAAATCGGTTCATAACTTTTTGAGTTATCCTGGTGACAGACAGACAAACAGTCAAACAGTAAGACAGACAGACAAACAAACACGACGAAAACATAACCTCCTTGGCGGAGGTAAATATTAATACTTAGCTTGCGAAACGTTTACAAGATCAACCAGTGAAACGAGAGTCTGAAGATACACTGTTGCATTCTGGAAGAACTGTTTTCTGTTAGTGACATAAAGATATATTTTTAGAGCTATGTACTTCGAGTGTTGTCTCGATAGAAAATTTAATTTTGAGTTTCAAAAACCAAACTCTGGGAACTTGGAAACGTCGCTTACTGAAACGGCTCAAAAACTCTCCAGTACATTTGTCTTTTGAAGAATATCGAGAAAATATATTTAACCGTGCTTTATGTAGAACAATCGACCTGTGTTCTTCCGTTCTTGCTGTTCGAGCCTTTATGATAATTTATAGTGTATTAGGTTAGATGAAGTAGGTTAAGCTTTCAAGGTATGTTGGGTTAGAGGAGGTGCGCTAAGTTAGAAGAGAAGAGATGCGTTAGCTTAGACAAGGAGCGTAAGTAATAGCCTAAGTACTGCACGTTAGGTAGGGCGATGAACGCTATATTTTAGAAAGGGAATACATTAATTACACAGTAGAATTTCCGTGGGTCCCGATGCTAATAATAATGCTATTATGATAATAGCAGTAATAAATATAACAACAGCAAAAATATTTTGCATATATTTTTATTTACATATTTCGTGTCCCTTCTTCTACTTGTCGAAAAGATAGATAAAAATTCAGCCCTCGATTATACAAACGTAGATGTTGATTAACATAATTAATAGTCACCGAGTAGGATCCATACATAACCTAAGACTATATAGTACAAAGTAGATAAGTAGGGAGTTTCGTTGGAGCTTGAATCGAAGGCAGATGATATACTTGCAAAAATAATATCTATTCGTGCAATACTCGCAAGAGCTCTGGCTTACTATGATGCGGATGTCTACCTATCTTCCCCATCTGCAGAACACTGCTGCTTCTTCTGTTAGAGGAGATGGCCCACCATCGACAGCCCATTGTTCGTTCCCTTCTACAGATCTTTTTAAATTTCTTCCACTCTCTTTTAAATTTTCTTTTCACAAATACTGGCTTAGACTCATATCCGCCTCTGCATCCTACTGCTGGGGCTGTCACAGAAACTACGAGATAATCGCCGTTTCTTTGCGTTGTTTTCTTTTTCTTACTGCAGAACCGCAGTGAAAACAAAAGTAATGAACTGCAAACAAACCGGTGCTGACCAGTCTTTTTTTTTTTTTTTCTCGTACAATTTTCGTTCTTCTTCTTCTCTGGTTACGAACTTTTCTACGAGTGTCATTTATGTTTTCTACACTTTTTTATTCCACTAAACGGACACTGTAGTTTTTTCTTTTTTTGTGTATCAGAAGTAAAACTTATACTATTTACTTGTTGCATTAGTTTCAGTTGTTCTATAGAAGAAGAACTCTGTGTCGACTGAAGAGCACTCTTTGTTATTTTAGATTACGATCAGACTTCAGCTATAATGAATGTAATGCATTCTCCTGATGGTAGAATCATGGCAACAAGCATGAGCTTTGAATAAGTGTCAATGCAAATTCTTTGCCGTCATTTTCACCAAAAGCCTGGTTCACTATAGTGCGTAGCATCACACTTAGCATACGCTATAAAAACAAAATATAGCTGGATTAACTCGTACAAGACTGCACGTGTTTTGGCTCTTTAATTCATAACTATTTGGAAGCACTGCCAATTCAGCGATAAAGTCGCTAGATCTCGAGATTCCGGATCTCGGCTTGAGGTAACAGTTTCTCATCTACACAGCTGTGAGCGAAGTTTTCACCAGTCTAAGGCTAGACTTTTAACGACATAGACCTAAAAGCCAGGAACGTTCACAGTGTAAGTACTTCGGAGTTAAATTTGTGTATTTGTTCTGAAGAAATACAGGAAAACTTTGGTAGTATTTCCTTGATAATGATGGTATTTTGGAGTTCATCGAGGGCCATTTTATCAGCACCATTTGGCAACACTGTTATTCGGTATCTTGATACAGTTGGAGAAGAGGCTTTGTCATCTATGGTTCAAGTCCCATTTGTGTTATACCATATGTCCTTTCCAAACTGAAATAACTTGTGAAAGAAGAGGTAAAATTTTTACTTCAATATGCAACCAAACACTAACAAGGCTTTTTACACGTACGCTTTTGAAAATCCTGTCAAACTTTGTAGAGAAACCTGTATAGCGATTAGTTGGTATTCACTAAGCGCAGATCGGTAATGAAAGCTTGGCTGACAGGTGGAGTCAGTTTCTTTCAGATACTCGTCATTAACATCCTCATAGGACTAGCATCATATGGAACATCAGTAACTGTTCCCAGCGGCCATTCTCTGAGACTAAAGTCTTCATCGATTGGCTCGCCCATGTCGAGCTAAGCCGAATCTGCGTCACTTGATTTTTTGCAACTGCAGCCAGGAATGGCGGCCCGCCACTCTGAGTCGTGTTGCAAGTGTTAACAGCAAGTTGAACGCGCTTGAGACTGCTGGAAACTACGTATAGCCCACAAAAAAATTGAGTCTTCGATTATTTTTAGGTTAATCAGTTGAAACTTAACGCCTGAAACCCGGCAGCGTATGCATCCGAAGTTTCGAGATACTCTAAGCCGAACCTTGATCTAAATTTATTTTCACCTTCCAATCGATGACGCACTGGTAGTGATGAAATACAAGAAACACAATCTACATGATTGAGTAATAAAAATGATCTCATTTACTAACTCCGGTTGTCTCAGGTCTTGGATCGAGGCCTCTTGCCGCTGTAACCACAGCCCTCCTGGAACCCTCTGTTCAAAAACGGTCTACAGATTTGGCATCATAAAGTGGAAGCTGCAAAAATGCGATTAAAAGAGACCCAGGAGCTAATTGATAGTAGACCTTTATTATTATATTGTCAACAAGTGCGTTCTGATTGTTTTTGCCAATTGGTTCAGCTAGCAAAGACGCGCAATAATATCAATAATGACAAAACAGATATATTAACGTCGTCTGCTCTCCTTGTGGATTAAAAACTTCTACAATGTAATTCCAAAATTAGATAGAACTGCTTCATTCTCCGTAGTCTGGTAACTCGCGTACACGTGCTTGAAGATAATCTCAATTTGGATCAACAATATTGACTTGTAAGTCAAAGGCCCCGCAGGGTAAGAACAAGGACAAAAACTGATCATAAACTACAGTATTGCAAACCGAAATGAAGAAAAAGTTATCTAAACCTGTACTCTAATTAACTCCTTTTGAGATATTCAGCACAGAAGTTATTGGAAGGCGCTGCGCTGATGATTGAAAATAGCTCGATTATCCGCAAAATAAAACGCAATAAGTTACATAAACTAACACAGTCTCCTGTTAAAAAAAAAAACATTGTAAATTACAAAAATTTAGTTCGGTGAAACTGACAGCCTTTGGACGATATTGAAGTATATATATTAACGCAGATTATATATTTATATCCATCGCGCAGCAGAGCTTTCACCTCATTAACCAGAATGTGTCATATCCAAAAATTACTATCACAGCAATAAAATGACAGCTCTGCGATGCACTGTAATAAGAATAATAACATTGGCACGGCTGACTGACCATCATCAACACTACACCAAGTGTATTTCAGTTGACAAAAATAATTTATAAAAAGGCACCGTCGCTGTAATTGGACAAAGTAACATTGTAAAAATAGCCATAACATTGGCTTTGATGTCGAGCATAGAGCGACGGTATCTCTGATTACTAAAATTTCCAAATGTTCAAATTTATGAAAGTTCATTAGAGCAGCGAAGCAAAAACTACCAGCAATTATCGTAAATTTAGTGTTGATGTAAGAGATAGCAATGCTCATATTACGGAATTTTGATATGTTTTTTATTGAACTCCATCACCGAAATCAACCTGTATTACTGCAGGAGTTATCGCAACATTGACGTTGAGTTCAAAGCTGCGGACTGTGCCGAATGCGACGCAAAAATGTTCTGCATTCAAAAATTGGCTGCGAAGGCATCAGAAATTTTGCCGTACGCTCTAGGTTCCGGCCGTGTCAGATGCGCATTAGCATTCCAAAGGCCAAGTGCAGCAATCGATTTCGCGTTCGCAGGAGTAGAGCTTTTATCGAAAATAAGGCGAACCTCTGACAGACTAGCTAGGCAATCTTTAATTGAAAAGTGAAAATGGGATTAGGCAACTTCTGTCGAAGATAAGGTCAGGGTGTGAGAGAGAAGCCATGAAATCATTAATCGAACTGAAAATGGGATTAGGCAACTTCTGTCGAAAAAGAATGTCAGTCTGTGAAAGGTATCCTTTGATCTCTAACAGATTTGTAAACGAGATTAGTCAATTTCTATCCAAAATAAAGCATATTTCCAAGCGATTATAGTAGTCGCTACGTAACAGAAGTAAAAGCGGGCTTAGTCAAGTGGACGCCGAAATTAAGCCGTCGAGGCTTTGCTTCTCCGAAACTGTAAATAGGTGCGCTGGCTTCGACATCTTGACTTGAGGTCCTGGCATTGCCTCGTATAATCGGTTGCCCTTGACACTTTCAAAAACTCTTGTTCCGTAAAATGAAGTTTTCAGCTGCCTCGACGTGAACGTGTTGCTTTCAACACTTGCAAAACGAAACAAAGTGGAAAAGCCGAGGCTGCTGCCTCAAGTTTCGCACAAGTCAAGCCTCGAAAGCTTAATTTCGGTGCCCAATCGAACATGTTTTAGCAACAGCTTTAACAAGCTGTATTCGAAAATACTGGCCCGTTATACTCCCACCAGCCTGTGCAATCTTTAACTGAAGTTATGACACTGCTACGGAGGCTTTATCTATCGTAATAAAGCCAGGCTCTTCAAGTATACTGAAGATACGTGATGAACCTGCAGGTTTGATCGGTTTAATGCCTCACGAGGAACCCACTCATTGGCTTCTCATACTCTCACACAAGGTGTTTCAACCAAGGGAGTTCATAAGGACAAATGTTTCTCATCATGTCGTTTCATGTGTTGATATTTAATACATCGATCTGTCTTGGCAAAATAAATTCGTTGCCGGCATTTATGTTCGGGTGCGCAGATTTGCAGGCGTTCAAGCACCCATGAGGGGATTTTGCGTTGCTCTCCATAACAGTGCTGTGGGCGTCCTAACGCTCACGTAATTATTGCCCCACTTGCGTCCTACCCCACCCTTGACTTCCAGGCCTGGCTGTAGTGCTAATACGTGTAAAAAATTGCTATTAGATAACAAATTAAGGCTCTCAAACTCATATTTGCATATTCGTGTAGTTTAAATGCCCAAGTGCCTTTTCTGCAGGAGATGCTGCAGCTTGCCGCAGTTTCTGCTGAGGAGGTTACTTTTGTAAAGTTAGATAGGCTCTCAATACGTCCCTTTCTGTTTCGGGAGGTGGGCCGCTGATCCAGGTGGCCGACCTATTCCCACTAGACTTTTACCTTCTTGTCTTTCGCTTCCTTCCCCTGCGCGGCGTAGCTGAGCGAAAGCACTCAGCCGTGCCCGGGGGTTGGAGATGCACAACTTGCGCCTTTTTCCTGTCAGTAGCGCATTGACCGTCTGAGACCTACCGGCAGAAAAGCCGAGACAAAAATAATTGATAATTTGAAACGAGACGTACTTCGCGCCCTAGTGGTGCACGAGCCTGTGTTAAACCACAGGAATAGTTCGGCGCGATATAGAGATAGTGTCCCTGATGCGCTAGTAAAATTGTGTACTATTACTTCTAGTCTAAATGTCTGAAAAACGTATACCTAGTATTTACAGAGCATCCATAAAATTAATTTTATCTTAATGAAAAGAATCCAAAAAACCTTCTACAGTCGGAAAATAAAACTTAGCTAATTCTGTGAATCACAAGCTGAACGTAAATAATATTTGTTACACTAAAATTCGCTATGATGAATTAAAGTTAAATAACTTTTCCTGTGAAGCAGCTAAGGTGCTATAAAAGGTGATCTTTTTCTAATATGTATGACACTGAATATTCACTTCCTCGAGGAGATTTTACAGAGCAAAAGTTTCAAAGAAACTCATTTAGACACAGAGCCCAACTACCATACGGTACATATGCTCGTACGTAGCGCACATTATGTACAGTATTTCATTGCCAGAGTGCAATCTTAGGAGTTAAATATGATTTTGGGGTATAAGCAAAAGTATAGTATAGACTTGAAATAAGCTGTTATGAGCTGACGAACAGAAAAGTTTAGGTTAAATATTTAGACACTCCATACCAGGTCCTTTTCCGCTGTTTGTTTAGTTCAACAATTAAACAAATGAAGGCCATAAATGAACATCCTATCTTATTAGAAGTTGCCTGCTTCAAATTAGACTAGTGTGTTCCACTTATCACGGTGAGACACTCAGTCTATAGCAAAAATGGAAAAGTTAGTCGTGAATTGATATGTCTTTATATACTGTCTTTTTCGTTAACTCAGACACTAAAATTTAAAGCATAATCGACAACGGGTACTCTAGAAAATCGCAACAAAAATTTTTAAATGTCAAATTGAATAAACAACATAAGCAGAGTTATTGCAAGTAATTCCGTTTCTAAGTTATTTGCCTCAGAAAACTATGCTTCCAGTTAATTAAGGTAACTTTTTAAAAGGTCTGGCTCTTCAGTGCTATTACTTTCTATTTACCGAAGACAAGAAGCGCTCACGCCAAGGACTAGAGGTTCCACACAGGACCTTTGGAGGTTTTGCTGCGGTAAAGGTAAAATCGATTGACCGTAGCCCTACCAGCAAGCCCACACGCATTAGTTCATGCTGTAGATACAGGCTAACTGGCTCCAGAGGAGTATATACGGCTACAGTCGATCTACTGTCGTCAAGAACTATGGCGCCATCGACGGAAGTTTCGTATGCAACTATCCGTGCCCCCTTACCTTCCCCATTTCTGTCAGAAGTTAGTACCCTCGCGGCAGTTGTGCAGATACTCCTACCCTCCCAATTGCTGGGAAATGTAAGTGCCCCGTCGGTAGCTTTGCATGCCTATCAACTGCTGACACAGCGCGCCAAGCGCCGTAAAGCGCGCTCACTTGGATTTGGTCTCTAGCCCACAACATCCAGTGCCACCAGTTCAGCAAGCTAGACTGCTGCAACCGCGGCTACGTACAATTAGAATTATGAATAATCTATGTTGCAAAATGAGGAATCATGAAATTTCACTTAGAAAAATAATGACATGTGGAACTGAAGAAGAGCATGATTTGCTACGCACAGAAGTTCAAACAAAAGCTCACGTCAAGGTAAAACAAGAGGCGTTCATAACTTCCATCATTCCGTTATTACAATCATAGTTACTATAGCTACACCCGTGGAAATTCCACGGTAAGTGAATGTTTTTACTTATCTTATTTAACCTGGGATAGCTCTCATATCCTAATCCACCCCATCTGAACTATCGTTTGCCGCTTAACCCAGTCTATTTATCGTTAAGCAGTTCGTCTAACCATTCCTAGTATTTCGATTTCACCACTGACACAGGCATTAGTTCTGTCAGTAATGAATCCACACTTGTGTGTTGATAAAGACAAAGAAACACGACGGTAGATCTTGCAATGTTCTCTTATGCATTTGCACACCTTTTTTAAGCTCTGTTTTCCTCAGTGTACTCATCATTTAGCCCGCCAAAATGTTGCACGTTTTTTTTTTTTTTTTTTTTGCGTATCCGATTTTTTCTCACTATTTCGAAACCCGTGGATACTGATCAGCAGCTCATCACTTTTTTGCTTTGTTTAATGCGATAGCTGTGCATAATAAAAGAATACAGGTTCGATCAATTACGTCACTCACAACAGAGTAATCTGTTCTCGACCTGTCATCCATTTGCTCAGACATTGCACTGTAGTGGCGGATGCTTTCTCAGCGCACATTCGGTTCAAAAAAGACTCAGAGCACAGATGCCCAACACTACCAGCTTTGTTTTCTCGCAGGAGCGTATCATGGCTACGCATGTGGCTCTTTTAGCAATATCATCCCCTGCTAGCAGAGCTACTATAATGTAAACAAAAATGTGATACGGTTGAAATGATTCACATATGAAGTTAAATCTCTAATTTTCGTCTATCTATTTGTGAAGTGCATGACGCAAAAAAGTAGGTAGGTACAAGCGTATTAATGTATAGAACTAGAATACCCGCGCTATCAGAAATGACAGAGATGCATTTGTGATGACCCGTCGTCGTTGTTCATACTTCCGTAACTAACATCTTTTTCGAGAATAGGCTACAAAGACCAACTAAAATTGTCATCAGAGATGAGTGTTCGGTTTCAAATCATATAGCTGGAGCAGCATTCTGTCTAGCGATCGGGACTTCTAAAATTCCCTGAGTTTTTCCTGAGTTTTCCCTGATTTTTCTTAAATCTCTTTGAGTGTCAGATTATCCATTTTTCTCTCGATAATGTGATTACCAATGAGTTATGGGCTGAATGGGACTGAAAATATTATAAATCACCCTGACATTATTAGGATTTGCTGCAAAATAGAGCTAAACAGTCGCCCACCTATCCTTGGCACTTCAAATCAAAAATTACTAATCCTCATATTGCTGAGGCTCTGGGGGAACGAAGCATTCATAAAGATAACCCCACAAAATGAACGCAATCCACTGCCCTGCAGAAATTCTGCGAGTATTTTGATTCCTGGTCCCTTTTTTTCCGGAGTTTTCCCTGTTTTTTCCGGGTGATTTTTTTTCCCTGAGTTCCCCTGTTCTCCCTGTTTTCCAGACTGTTAGACACCCTGAATCAGAAGCACAATCGTCCCAAACCTTAGAAGAGGTCCAAAATAACTTTTACATTAGCAAGCAGCAAGCATGACAGAATTAAAATGCTTAGTTCCCCTTAGCGTATCCGTGCATGATACAGACCAATGAGCCTTCAGTACATCTGCTTTTTCTCATGAAATTCGAGTTGAAGAGAAAATTCTTTGTGAATACATGACAGAAAGCAGAAAGAAGTGTGTCTGCTTCCCTGTGAAAAATCATATCTTCGTCTCTGCTCTATGGATCAGCTACGGTACTGAATTTTTACGTCGTTAACTGAGAACAAACATACAGTACAGTATTTTTCGATGTCTGGAGAAAGTGCTAAACATCAGATGCCATAACCGCGCTAAGAGAAGCTGCAAATATCTCCATAGTTTCAATGTCATGAGTTGTTTCAAGCAAGATCTGCATCCAGACACAAAGGGATAAGGATTCCACTTCTGCAACCTGGTCATCAATCTCCGTGAAAAAGCTACTTAATTACAAAATCTATAACCTGGCCTATTTTTCGCCTTTCTATTTCGTTAAGAAAGGGACACGAAACCTATAAAGAAATCAAAATATAAATATATAAACACACGACGATCATTCTTAGTATTAGATAATAAATGTTCATTCTTACTGTGATTTTGTTATTTATTCGTTTTATGCTTTCCACCCGCTGTTCTCTCCTTATTTTGCCTTTTATCCTTATTTTGTCAGTAGGGAACAATTTACGGTTGGGAATCATCTCATGGCAACATATGGGCCTTCAGTTTTCCGAGTGCAATGATAAATACATGACGGGTTCAATTTAAACTTCTCGCATGTCGCTATTAGTTTCACCTCGTCCATTTACGATGAAAGCGACAGCACTGCACACACAGACGCTTTTGATTGAGAAAAAACAACAATTACACAAATTCTGGAAGTCAATACGAAATTGTTATTTATCTCAACCTACTTGCTCTGTGTGCTGGCGCACACTTGGTTTATGCACTATTAGCACAAGGACACTGTGTAACAAATCTTGTGGCAATAAAGTTTTCATGTGCTATTTATTAAAACTGTGAGTGCACTGATCCAACTTTGATTATGAAAATTTCCCTGCAGGTCATATTCCCTTGTAAATTACAAATAATTTAGCAATCAATAGCAATTTCCGCCACATCGTAAATGAACCTCGTTCAGAGCCTGGTTAAATGTGTCCATAGAAATTATTACCGTAATTACTTCATAAATGTGTTATAAATCGGCTTGTTTAACTATTTCATGTATTCTCTAGGTGTCTAAGCTTAGTCTCCTGTAAGGAAAAATACATCATACTAAGTGAATAATTATATAATAAAGTCCACAGTGACACCAACAAAATTGCAAATAAAAAAAAGAGTACAAAATAGGAAGCATGTGAAGCGAGTCAAAAACTACCCAGCGTTAAGACAGTGTTGTCATAGACTGATCCCATACTGTCTAACTACGAAAGTATCAAGTGTAATTAGCTGAACTAGGACAAAAAATTATAAAAAAACTGGTTGATCGCCGTAAGATATATAGGTATTTTATTGAAGATCTACGCCAGAAATTATACTGTAAGACAAGGAAATTCTCATTTCAAGTTTTCCCCTCTTTCTAAAAAACTTAACCTGAAAGGCAAAACAGAGCAATCAGCAACTTTTAAATGAAATTCTCGACGGTGGGCATAATGAAGGCAAAAATAGGTGACTACTAATACTCCGCTTGTACACTCTATAGTGCATCAATAGTTGGCTCACGGCACACTCTGATAATTTCATATAACGCCGAAGCTGCAGATGTGGTGAATATGGTAACCGGAAAAAGAGCCCCGGTAGGAAAAACCCTGCTTTCTCTTGATGCTATATTTGAGAGCTCTATTCATGTATATGAATACAGCTTATTTAAGATAACTAAACTACATTGTGCTAAGCTAAATTTGTCCCAATATTTGCATATATGCGAAAGTGGATTGCACGAACCTCTGAAATAGGTAATGTGAGGTTAAATTAGATTTGCTATATGATCGTAGGTAAGGAAAAGTTGGGCTTGGTAAGGTTAGGTAAAGTGAGTATACGTAGTTCAGGTGAAATCAGGTAAGGTAATATCAGGTTAAACGAGCTCAGGTTAGGTGAGATCAGGTTAGGTTAGGTGAAGTTAGTTAGGGTTAGTGAGGACTTGGAGGTTGGGTTAGCCACATACCTATATATAAGAGCCCAATTTTTACCTCCGCCAAGGAGGTTATGTTTTTGTCGTGTTTGTCTGTCTGTCTGTTTGGCTGTTTGTCTATCTGTTACCAAGATAACTCAAAAAATTCTGAACACGTTTTGGACGAAATTTACAGGGATTGTTACCTATGTTACGAGGAACAGATATCCACTTTTGGTGAAGATATGTCTATCTGTTCGTTTGTTTGTTTGTTTGCCTGCCTCATTTTTCTCAATGCCACAACTCAAAAAGTTATGGATAAATTTTTATGAAATTAACATGAATTGTTAGGTATATAAGAAAGAGTAAATGACCAAATTTTGGTAATGATCCGTTTCTTCGTTTGTTCGTTTTTCACTGTTTTTAATTTAATGCTTGTTAGCACAATAACTAAAAAAATAATGAATAGATCTTTATGAAATTTATAGGGGTTGTTAGTAATGTGAAAGACATAACTGATTAAATTTTGGTGCAGATCGGTTCGTTCGTTTATATGTTTGACTCATGTTTGTCATAACGTTCGTTAGCAGTATACCTTAAAACGTTATGAACGGATGTTCAAGAAAATTGCACAAGCTGTTATTACTATCAAAAGACAGAGGATTAGATATTGGAGTTATACAATGAATATTATGGTTTCAGAGCCAATTTGAATTTTTTGTTACCGTTGCCAGTTGCCACGCTTGGCGGAGGTATGCGCCCTCAGAGTGCTCTAGTTAAATTTTGAACTTATTCTAAGTTCAAAAATCGGGTATCTCGGGATATACCTAGCCAAGAAGCTAAGTGAGTAACGGGACAACTCACAGGGATCTAGCATCAAAAAATTACATCATTAATGACGTCAACATCGACGAAGGCACCGGCTAAGCATCCTATGAGTATTTTCATAAATTTCGGGAGAAAATTCGTCACCAAGTGTGAATTTCATCTCTTGAGCAAATAAATCAAAGAAAAGCATATATACTAATTGAACATGAAACAATCATAATCAATAAAACATGCAGTGAAGACTGGTGGAACCTTTCACAGAACTAGAGGCAAAATCTAATCCGGTATGGCCCCCTGATTTATCTCCTTTGAAGTGAAGCCTCATTTACACTTCGTATTTAGTTACAGTGCTCTTTACAATGCATATTTAAACATATCATTGTATTTGCTGGATTCAATCTTCCCCTTCTGACTGGCCAGCTACTTGAGTTGCACCCATACACAAAACGCAGTAAAATGATTGTCGTCAAGTCTAGAAAGTTTGAGCAATAAATATTGATATGGTTTCTCTCGCATCAAGAATATAACATTAAATAAATTTTTTAGTTATGATTACGAACCCAACCTATGAAGGCCTGAATTCCAAGCACTCAAATACTTCGATTCGTCGGTGTGACGTTATTTGGCGGTATGTAGTGCGGTCACAGTTAAATTTTATTTCAGTCCCATTGAGTCCTCCCGTTACACTCTCTGCTTGCTGGGCCAATTAGGTAAAAATGGCTTATGTACGAAAAGTTAGGTAACTATACAAGGATTCAAACCATTAGGAAATGTTAGGTGGGGGAGGCCCGATAATCTCTTTCTTAATCGCTGACATGGAAAAAAATCGCTAATAATAAATAATTAGCTTTTATTAAGAACACAATGGGTTCACAAAATATGCTTACAATAATAAATAATTATAATAAAATCATTTATTGTTCTCATAAGGTACTGTGGCCAACAAGATTAGGACACAGCGCCTGAGGTTTTCATGATTAAAACTAACTTAAGAATAATACTAAACACTAGCATCAGAGAGTTNATGGTCAGCTGAGAGTCACTGGCACAAAAAATGCCTACACATTGTGAATGAGATGATAAGAGAAACGTAGGCTACACAGAGTTAAAACAGAATAGGTTTCTTGGGAGTTTGAAGTACTGTTTGTAAAATACAGTTGGCCAGAGAAAAGATAATCGAGGGAAGTTTTAGATTTTACAAGCTTACAAGTACAAACAAAGTAGCCAAAATTCAACCTAGTAATTAGGCCCAGTCACAAATATTGGTGGCCACGTACAATGAGAATACCTGCAAACACGAATGGCATTGAGCAGCTCAATTTCACACAGGAGAGAGAAAAAACTCTTGACTGCATTGGTACAGAGAATTTAACAGATTATCCTTGTACAGTGTGATTGAGACACAGCGTTTCATTTTAGCTGGCCTGGCCAAGGGGCTTGTAACAATAATAATAATACAANCCAACAGGCTCACATATAGTCCTACCGTACCTCGAGCAATCAAAAGGAAATAGTACAGTAGGAAGACAGAGATACATCAGCTCACGCCTGCGAGCCGTGAAATGGAAGCTTAGAGAAGTAGCAGGTACCCTAGCGAAACTTAGGGCCGCATTAGAGGGTGGTCAGGGCTGGGGCGCAGGTAGAAGGTAGGGAGAAGGTTATATTACGTTACAAGCGGCCAGCTCATGCGATGTTTAGCAGGGACAGCGAC
>LQNS02000155.1:3657510-3671548 GCA_001587735.2 Parhyale hawaiensis
CCCCAATGATCGCTTGCGACACAACGGTCAAAAACTCAAGCATAAAGCTCGAAGAACAACCTTAAGTCAGCAGTTCTTTCCCTATTTCATAGTCAGCATTTGGAATAGACTCCCTACATTAGCATGGATACGGTCAGCCACATACAGGAACGTAAATATGGTCAGCCACACACACACGAGCATGGATGCCTGCAGCCATAACGCAAGATATCTTCCCAACAAAAACAGACCCAGCTGTTCCCCATAGCCCCGTCCCAACGTCCGCTATCATCGCAGCTGCTGGACTTTTTCTCCCGAAGCAAGTGAGTTTCTTGAAGTCATCGGCCTCCGATATCGGAGTTTGTGCCCGATATCTCCACTTAATGAGCGCCGGCTCCCGAGGAGGCCCGTCAGCTTCTTAAACAGACGTGAAAATTTTCGGCAAGCGCTGCAATTTGGTGGCCGCCACAAAATCAGCGGCGCTTGAGGAAGAGGAAATGCCTCGGTTATCAGCTCATTAGAGTGGCGGCAGAGTGACGGAATCTGAAGAATTTGGTGCTTCAAGAGAAACGCAACATTTGAGAGGCTGCAGGTAATTATTTGATGTTCGTTTGTCAATATACTCCAGTTGGAGATGGTTGAATTATTGCAACATCGGGCAGTAAAGAAGTCCATTCGGGAAGTTTTTGAGAGGCTGCACGTAATTTTATGTTCATTTGTCAATACACAGTACTTAGAAATTGTTGAATCATTGCATAATCGGGCAATAAAGAAGTCAATACTAGAAGTTTTTGAGAGGCTGCGAGTATTGTGATGCTCGTTTATCAACACATTGTATTTAGAAACGATTAATGATTGCAAAATCGGTCAAGCAATAAATTTATAGCGGAAATTTTGCAGAGGTTCAACTTAATATTAAGCTCGATGTTAACCCCTAATTGCATTTTGAAACAACCGAATTGCAGTGAATTTGAATAACATTTTGTAGAAAATCTTTGAGAACCTAATTTCAATCTGATCCATCAATCAATTATGCGTTAGAAAATGGAATACTGAGTGGCTGCTGCTCTCAAGTCAGAAAATATAATGGACCAGTAACTTATTGTTGCTAAATATTGTCTTAGATCTCAAGAAAAGTTTTAGTGAGCGCAGTATTAGAGAATTGGAAAGATACAGTGCTATTTCAGGGCTAAAGGAAGCTGCTTGTCATGTATGTATGGAGAGCATAATTCACCAGCGTAATGCGTCCATTCTCCCAAATTATTGGAGATAAGCTCTAAATCTCTGAACGATTAACGTCCGCAAATATGAATTTGTAAAATGTCTCTTGGAAATATTTAAAAGTTGCACAATCTGAAAAGAGCTCCAGGACGAAGTAATTAATGCCAGCATTCAGGCCATGGAAATGCTAAGAAGCTTGAATTAACATTGCACTTTTGCAGCTTCAGCGAAACGGGTGCATGATATGCTTGCAAGTCACTCATAGTTCGACACTCTTTTCTTTAAATTACACATTCAGAGCCGCCGCATATGATTAAACTGTAATTCAGTTTCTGCGCGGCGGCCTTAAATATGTTAGGGTTATTGAAAAAAAAGTCCTTGCAGACACCCACATAGATTGCACCCTCACCCATACTGAACAGCCTGGTTGCTCACCAACAGACACTGTGCGCGTTGAGCGGCCACACGTCTGCATTAACTACGTTTCAGGCAATGCTATTTCTACTAGGGCACGACGTCCTATTTGGTCGTTACAAAGTTAAGTAGGATGACACTCGATATGTTGTTCCGATACTTTCGAACTAGCGTTTATGCGCACTAACAGCGCCCCTCACTGTCGCCTGTACAGCTTGAGGTTTGCGTCACTACATATATATATATATAAATATTTATATATAGCAGGCTCCTGCAAAATAATTGTAAGTGTTGATTGTGACTGAAACGTTCTTTTTGTTACCCCTGCGTATAAATGTACTTCTTCAGTCAAAAGTACAGTTTTACGTTTTGTTTCGTTGTATATCGCTGTGAAGCTGCTGATAACCTATCGTTAAATTCACTTTTTACGGTGTTAATCTCTGGAAAACTTGAAATATTTATTGTAAGTTCCTCCGAAATTGCTGGCAATATTAACGACGCAGCTCGCTGTGTATGCGTAAAACTCATCAATCACAGCAGTTTTTTTTTTTTAATTGTGCTATTATGAACGCGGGCAACAATTTATTTGAGATAGAAAATTTTTATTGCCGAACTATACGAGCTCACGTGAGAGCAGTGAAAGTCTCAGTAACGAAACATAGCGTAGGATGAAGAGACACGTCTGTGCTGGCAAGCAGTAAGTACAATGGTGCAATAGATGTTAGGTGCCGAAGATTCAGTCGGTCCTAATCTACTGTATATCATACTATGCAGTGCACCCAATGCGACATCATTAACTATTGCCCTCTGAACTGGACTTTAACTTCTCATACCATTGACGCTTTTGCTACGACCTCCAAAATTTGTAGTAGCAGGTGGCGTCCAAAAGTTATTAGCTTCTCACATCTCTCTGATAAAAAAAGGAGAATTTATTTAAAAGGAAACTAAGTAGCGCACAACTTAAGTGACAGCTTGAATCTCTCAAAGTGGTAGGTACACTGTGTCCTCTATGATGTTCCTTACGTTACTATTCCTTGCTCGGAAAAAGTACCACCACTATAGTAGTAGTATATTACTATACTGCAGTAGTAGTAGCGCAAGCAGAAGCGCTGGTATATTTGAAACTTTATGTAAAATGTATCTAGAGCTTTTCTTACTTATCTTTCCCTCTGGGTGATGGTGCATGCCCCTGATGTATACCCAAATGAACTCGCTTCAACGGTACATCACGTTTAACTTAAATCTGGATGAATTTTCAATGTTAAACGAGCATAAATTAACTAATCCACGTAAATTTCATCCGCTTAGCAATTCTGCACGAAATGTACCTTACAGTCAAATGCTATCTTGATTCAAAATGAAGAAGTTTGACTAATCCACAAAATGATAAATTCCTGAAGAAGCTCTAAAGCTTTGTCACAGCGCAAGAGGACTGTGTTGTTGAAGTAATTTCAGCTGCTAAAATGAGCAACACATACTTTGTTAAATCCCCATTTTTCACCTTGATTCAAAAGCACACATTTGCAAAACGCTCTCCAATTTGATATAAGCCTAACAGCATTGTTATACGGCACAATATCAGCCGTTAAAATGAGCTACAGGAAATAAATTCCAGTCCTTGATTAAAAGAAGGAATTTACGCCCCGTTTTGTGCCTGACGCGGCGCCAATTTATTTGCTGGAGAACCGTTCACTCGCAAATTCGCGTCAAAGCAAAGCCCTGACTGGCGGATCATACTTTAATGCCGGCGCTTAATGAGGATTTAGACTGGAATTGATTTATGTCATCGCCGTCATTCTGGCATCCAGATGGTGCCATTCTGGATTTACGGCGCAGATGACGTTCAGCTATGGGCGCAGCCTGACATGTTCTAGCGAGACCCTGGCTTATTAAGTGGGGCTCTTAGGGGTGTAACGGCGCACTTCACAGTGTTCTATCGAGGAAATGGCTGGCAATTCAAAGTACCTTACGCTGGAATATTATACTCGAGTTACGGTGCCATGCTCTAGCGAAAACCTGCCTTACTACTAAAGTCTTGCTGTGTGGGGCGCAGAAGCGAAGGCTCCGAGACTTGACTTATTCGGGACTTCAGAGAGTAACATTGGCCTTGCAATTCTAAATCTTGTGGCAAGCGTTATTAGGAGCTTGCCCGTTTAGAGGGCCGAAAGCTCCATTTTACCCAGCAATGTTACGTTCCTAGAGGTCTCAAAGAGTCAAGAGTAACTGATTAACGGTCAGTGCCTGAAGCTCAATTCAGCGAGACGAAGGCAACGCAACTATCTGAGGCTTCGGACAAGGCAGCTTTTGGAGGTTTCTTTTGGTGCCCAATCGAGCACGCCCCGAGTAGGGCCCTCTACGCTGGTGACGGAAGGCTTTAATATCGAGAATGTGGCGCAAAATTCAGAGTACTGTGCGGTAAAATATAGCATACTCGAATTAGACTTGCATGCTCTAGTAAGAACCTGTCTTATTAAGCAGGGTTCCTTACTAAAGGACAGCAAAATTTGAAGTGTTGTTAAGGCTTACAGTTCAGAATACGGCACCGATGAAGGTGTCTGGTATTCTATAATGAACCTGGCTTATTGTCCTCGGCATAGATCTGCATTACACTTGACGGCCCACTCGAGATCACAATTAGATCCTCCGGTTCACTGATGGACTTCATTCAATAGAACGTTGTATAGTTAAAATAAAAACCTAAAACAAGACGCATAGGGTAACATGTCTAGTACCCGTCCACCATGCTAGTACCCGTCCACTTGGCATTAAAAACTTCCTGTGTGAAAACTAGCAGTGCTAGAAAGCCGTACATAGGCTTAAACTGTATGCTACAATTGAAGCCTATGTACGGCTTTCTAGCACTGCAAATTTTGACACAGGAAGTTTTTAATACCAAGTGGACGTCTACTAGCATGGTGGACGGGTACTAGACATGTTATCCTAGCATTCATTGTGACGCAGTGAATGTCGTCATCAGCTTAGTACTACATGTTTATCAATTTTGGTTATTACAGGGTAACAGTCCTTGAATTTCAGGATACCCAACGGACGTAAGAATTATCATAACAATAATGCTTGCTTTCGCCGATGACATCTGCTGATAAAGTTACGTTGCTCGTTAGTATAATATTCCTCGAACTTCAACAGTTCTCTTATACTTGTATTGTTATTCTTTGCTCCCTACGTTAATTGGAGAACATTTCTTTACAATCTATTGAATTTGACTGCCCTCAACAATAGAGCAGTTTATAGCCTAGTAATTCTAGACAGGTAAAAAGGTGTAAAGGTCATCGCGCCAGAATCGCTCCTCTAGCTAGAACAGCTAGTGTTACAGCTTACAGGTACATATATACGGGGTCCGCAATGGCTGAATGTGTCCTAGTAAGAACCTGGCATATTATGAAGGTTATTAAGAATAAGGAGCAGACTGTAACGAGCTCACCCTCTGTATGCTCGTACGCACCACTGTATTAAAGTATATGCAGGCACGGTGCGCTGCTCTGAGTGTGTGCAGTGAGTACAGTGGGACTTGGAGGCTCAAAATGCTGGTTTCTTCACCGCAGACTTTAAATCTAATTTTGCTTTGAATATCAATACAACTCTCTGCTGCAGCCATTGTGCCCAATATGCTTTTTTTTTGCACCACTCCTTGGGACAATAAATGTCTGAACGTTTTAATCGTAACGAAACAAGATTGAATCCACGTGGAAACTGTACGAGATACAATATTCTATAACCATACACGATAACGGTCTGAGATTCACTGAATCACGATCAGACATGGCTGGCGGGGCGCGGACTCACGATTGGGGCAAGATACTGTCGTCTCTACAACATCACTTCGGTTTACTGCAGCCGACTGTAACAAACAAGCTTCGAAAAAATAACACAGTTTGAAGCATCACCAAAATAATGAATCTCCTGGGCGTCGAAGATAAACCCTGCATTGCGTGTTTTTTTTTTTTTTTCTTAAAATTTTTAACTTCCATAAAAAAGAACTTCCTTCTGTGTACTACATATCGTTCACGTTATGTGAACATGCATTAGGCTGTAGATATTGCTCCAATTCCCTTACAGATGCCGCTGTAATCAGTCTACTTTTACTTAATAATTAAAATAGTTAAATCTAGTTTAAAACACACCGTCTAAAATGCGATTGACTAAGAAACTAACTTAATCTTGGGTGCAATTCGACTGCTACATAAATATGGGGCAGCATAGTAGACTCTATGAAGCAGTAATCACTGTCTAACGACAACTGCAGTTTGGCACTTCAGGCGCTTAGCCTCGTGTACCATCATATTCCTTGTAGTGCAGAAGGAGTAACGCAGCTTGCTAGGGTTTCTGAATATCGGATTTGATGGGTTTCTGAATATCGGATTTGATTCTGTAGAACGTCAACGCTTTCATGCGCTTGGAAACTTAAGTCAAATAAACTGTAGGTATATTTAATCATTAGTAAAGTGTAAGAGTAGCGATGGAATATGCTTTCCTTCTACAAAAGGAGGTTGGATCCAGGCGTGCGTGATCATATAATGAGAAGGGTCGGACACAAGGTGCTGCTGAACTACTGGTTCCCTTAATTATCATTATCTGTAAATTCGATAGATTTCAATAACGCTCCATAAATTTCTGGAACGGTTATCGACTGGTATGGCTGGAATGACTTAGGCTAAGCTCACGAAGCCGAACTTATCCAAAACATAATCAGGAGCGTTGGTTTTGCTACTTTAGATTGCCCCGCTGGCCTTAACCCAAATCAATTACTCTTGAGATGACTGAAACTCAATCCTGCTTCCTAAAATGGAAATTTCAGCCATCATAAGCGTGGCCGAGTTGCTACAAACACCTGCATTACGATCCAGTTTGGCAAAATCAAAGCTCGTCTTTGAAGTCTCTGGTGAAGTACCAATTTAATCCCAACTTGAGCAGATGTCCAAAACTTCAGTGATAACACTTCCTGAGCAAACTGACTTGACCACTAACAAAATAGAAACTTTTCTTTGTAGAAAAGGGCTCAATCAAACATTCGGGCAACTACCATGGAGAGCTCGCTCATTTGTCTCTCGTGTGAATCCCACTTTAAGCTGGAGAACTTGTAGCATTTCATAGACACCCACCTCTACACCTTGCGACTTCCTGTGCTGCTCCGCACTTTGTCTGCTTTCTCGGGACAATGACCGACACAGCGGCACCGGGACAACTGCCCTCCACTCCGTGGTGTTACCCTCGACCGCCTGGTGTTATCGCCGCGGACGCAGCGCACGGGTGCACCGACCCCACTCCTATCACGTCAGTCTTGTGCTTTGTGTCTGGTACTCTCATCGCATTGTTAATGTAACCCTTGTATCGTAGTGTACCGAGTGCAGAAAGAAAAAAGGAAGGAAGTAAATGAAATGAGGGTGGATAGAAAAGACGAGAAGAAAAGTGTAAAAGAAACAGAAGAGAGTAGATGGTGAAGAAAGAAAGAATAATGGAGTAAAGAAAGAAAAATTGAAGGTGAAAAGAAAGAAGATAATTAGATATAATGATCATGAAAATTAAAGGAATTAAAACTCGCATCCGGATGTTGCCTCTTAATTCATATCAGAACGCACAGCAGCACGTTTAATTTTACTGAAGTTCGCTGCTGATATTGAGAGGCAGTTATTGACTGGACAGGTTCATAGGCCCAGGCGGTCCAATGGGACTCCTGGAATCTTATTGAAGGGGATTTTGAATGATATGTAATAAAAACTTAGGTTACTTATAAATGTGAAGAAATTGCTGTGATGAGTTTATGAATACTCTGCTATCATTATTGTAGCAGAGAGTGGTAGCAATTTCAACAATGAGAATTTCGTACGGTGATCCGAACGTTGGAGCGCCCCACTTCATATTCTAATAAAAGTTCGGCCTACTTGGTGATCGTTCTCAAATTGCATACTTCACATCCAATATGATTCAATGATCAACAGGATTATATCAGGCCTCTGAATGTGTCGGTAGTAGACTACAATGACGAAAGTCCTTCAAGGTCTAAATTATTTTAGCAGTCAAGATTAGGGCAATTTAAGGTTTCTTCGATGCTTTAGCTTTAATAGAGAAAATTTAAGTTGATTAGCTTTGACTTCTCCGGGACAGGACAAAGTCTTCAGCCGTCTGCGTCTTAATCTGTTATCAAATCCGGCCTTGAATATTTTAGTTTCCCTTGAACTTGAAGCTTCTCGAATTTGTTCATTGCAAAGGAAGCTCGAAACTCAAATGCACCTCTAATTCTGTGAGTTACTGAGGCCCATGAAATACTGAGTTGAGTCAAGCGCTGGAGAAATAAACTATAACGCAATTGAAATATCTAGCAAAGAACGGTGCCATCCTACGTTATGGTGCCCCGAAGATTCGCTAACATCATTCGACTTAATGAATTTATAACGCAGCGCTGCCAGGGGCCTACCACCCCTCGAAAACAAGAATAAATGAACTTCAAATAAACCAGTTGAGAGATGACTTTGGTCAATTTTAGTCATTCAGGCTAGAGAGGTTAGCGACCTACAGTGCGCCCGCACTGAGGGCGCGCCTATGTTCCTGTAATTTGGGGAAGCTATCAGCGGCTGTGCACTGACCGCCGATACGCCGGACTGTCCGTGTCCTGATAAAGCCGCCCTCTGGTGCCTGGCAACAGCCCTACTGGCTGCTGCTAGGCTTACTAACAGCTCTGACTTATTGTTTATTGAAGCTGCGAGGCCAGCAATGAGTTATACTGCAGTGCCTGGCTACGGCAATGCTTGTGCTGCTAGGCTTACAGAATTCCTCATCTCTCTGTACACTCAAGCTCGGCTTCACTATCAGAATTGCGGGCCGTAAATCAGCTGCTACGGCAACCAAAGATTTTGTTAAGGTAGCAAAAGTCCTTTGCCTACTGTACATCTAAGCTGGACTTGCTGAATCCTCAACCTACTTTTTACAGCAGCGGTATTACAAGAATTTACTACCTCCGCCAAGGTAGTAATGTTTTTGTCGAGTTTGTCTGTCTGTCACTTTGCCTGTCACCTAGATAACTCAAGAAGTTTTAAACGAGGATCTTTACAAATTTACAGGAATTGTAGGATATGTAGGAGGAACAAATGATTAACATTTGATGAAGATCCGTTCAACCACTTCTTTGTTTGTCGCCGTCTTTTCTTTTTTATATTTTTTTGTCGGTGGGATAACTCAAAAATTGATGGACAAATTTTTATGAAATTTTCAGGAGTTGTTAGGGTAGGGTACTTACTAGGTACTGACAAGCATGAAAAACAAACATAGAGACGAACACATAAACGTACGAACTGATCAGCAGAAAAATTTGTTCATTTTCTCCTCGGAACATAACTCAACAAGTTATGAATGGATCTATATCAAATTTATAGGATTTGTTAATGGTGTTAAATGACACAAACGATGAAATTTTGGAGACGATCAGTCCACCCATTCGTGTGTTTGATAATTTTTTACTAAAATATTTGTCAGAACATAATTCAAAAAAATTATGGACGGATCTCCAAGAAAATCACAGAAGCTGTTATTACTATCGTAAAGCACAAATAACTAAAGTTTGATGGTGATAAAGAAACAGTCCCAATTTCAGGCCCAATTTAAATTTTTCGTTAACATTGCCTTGCTCCGCGGAGGTATGCTCTCCCAGAGTGCTATGTTCACATTGTAGCTTCCGGTAGTAACATCCTCTTGATGCAACTGCCGGTAAGACTTGTGTTACCGATTAACACTGAAATTATTTTACAGCATCCACCCAAGATTTATATATATATTTATTACAGGCTGTGAGTACCTGTCAGTGGCCCCACACACGCCAAAGTCTGTGGCCATACAACCATTCGGCACATTGGGGTGGGCGCCGTACGGACGTGCTCGGCCATGAAGACCGGAGATCTGCAACCTAAACCATGAGGAGTGCCGATCAGCTCATGGTACCCATCACAGAGAGAGAGCATTGTCTCGCTGAATTACCATGCCAAAGTGCTGTCGGAAGAAATTTCCTGCTTTCTTAACACTCGAAACTGAAACCAGAAGCAGGGGCCTCGAAAGCTCTTAAAATCGCTATATGATCAATAATGAAGGAACAAACTTGGAGCAGAATGTAAGTTGGCGAGTGCTGTGCAATACGACTCGGTTGTGCTGGGCTTACAACGTCTTCAGTTAATAATATTATTACTGCTATAGTAGCCAACGGATACAAAGCCAAATTCGAAACGTACACTTGGTGCAATGGGGTCAATGGTCTCATTTGCGTTGATCACATTGTACTGCCTAATACTAGCATCTGTTCGGACAGAAACTGCCCTTTGGGGCATGCACCATCAGCTGGGCAGACAAATGCGGAAACACAAGCCGATAGACAGATAAACATGTTAAAATTTGCCCGAAACATAACCTTATTAACGTCAATACTATTCACGGCTAAAAGGATCTCATCCGGACAATAACACTCCCTAGCGCATGAATTCTAAGGGACAGTTCTTGAGCCACTGTAATTCATGATGACATAGGAAGATCTTTGCAAGTGTTGGTACAAGAGGGTAACCCACAGCAACCTCACCAACTTGAGAGTGCAATATACCTAAGAAAATAAATAGTAGCTACCTCTTTTACGGAAAGTTCCAGCAGTTTGGTAAATTGCAGTTTCAAAAGTGATAAAATTGAATTCTGATTTTCATAGAGTTCATCAGTCGCGATCATTGTTTCATTGAGAGGGATGTTTGTGAAGAGCGATTTAACGCGAAAGCTGGCCATGGTGCTGCTAGAAATTAATTTTAATTTTGACACTTTTTCCACAAATAAGAAGGAACCTTTCACCGTAAATTCGTTTTTAGTTATTCGACTAATGAACGGAATAAATAATTTAGCTAGCTTATGATGTCACCAACAACGGATCGGATTGGTATGCCTTGTTTGTGGACTTTCGGATGCTCATATAGAACTCCCGGTTTGGACCGAGATACAAGAAGATGGTAGTAGACATCTTGATCGATGATACCCTCGATTTTTAGTTTTGAAAGAAACCTGTTGACTTTGTTTTTTTGTTCGATGATAGTCTTAAACCAGTCATCATCAACGTCTTTAAAAGTTGAATGATCTGTTGTTATTATTACTGAGACTTTGCGTTTCTAGTCAGCTCTGTCGTGTATCACTAATCCTTTCCCTCTATCTGGCTTTAGAACAGTTATGGACTAATGTTTGCTTAAATTTTATATGTGAGTGCTATCACCTGGAGAGACAAATGCAGAAACACAGACACACGGGCTGGTTCCAATATAGCTACGCTTTATATTGTTACAGAGGCTGTAATAAGCACATTTGGTAAAGGTAAAGTCAACTTAGAGCACACCCTGTCCAGGGAAACCCACATGCACTGGTTTGTGCTACGGGTATAGGCCCACTGGCCCCAGATGAGTAAGTGTAGTTGCAGTCGACCTCGGGTCACCAAGAACTATGGCGTCAATTTGACGGAAGGAACAAATGACCCAAGACCCCCCACCCCCTCATCTCTGAGGAAGGCAGTTCCACCACGGCGCCGTGCATGCACACACAACTGCCGAGTCAGCATACCAAGATCTGCAAAGAGGTCGCTGCCTGGCTGGGCATCGAACGTGCGAACGTGGTGCAGTGATTCAGCTGTCAATTGCCAGCTTGGTGGTAAACGCACGAAAAGTCCCCTCGTTTCCAAAGTACTCGTACTTTCTTGCTACCGCCCAACTTCAAGATATAACAGATCATTTTATACGCTTGTGATCTCTCAGCGAAATTAGCTATTGCTCCACAACAACAATATGCGCATTGCTTCGAAATAATATTTATGATGTATATATATAAATTATTTGTTATAAGTTTGTGAGTGACATGTTATCAACAAGTTACTCTGATGCATCTTCTGAGTAAACTTTATTCTGATATCAGTTTCGATTTAAGCATGCATTGTAGAAATATCTAGCTAATAATACAAATTCAGCAACGTATATCTTTATTCCACAATTAAGATGACTTTTTCAATGGAGGATGTCACTCGTAAAGCCAATTTAGCTAATGAATAAAAATCGCACCAGGAATATTTTACTAACTTTGCCATATTTCCATTAACAGCTCGACGTCAGCTGTGAGCAACGCCCATAATTTTTGCAGCAGTTTTAAGATTTAAAATCTCGTTAGGAAATTTCAGCAGCGGCGCTGCAGTCGCGCAAGAGGAGCGCATCACCAAGTTCACTATTGGCATCAAAAATCATTAAATGAAATCCGAGAGCGCCAATGCATATTGAGACCGATCACAATTCAATTCCAAACGCAATATTGAATTTCGTCTATCGATATTTGCAATGTCAATACAGCAAGCAGAGATACGAGTTATTAAACACCTCTTTGTTGTTTGCAAGCCTTCTACCTACGAGCCCCGGCAGTTTGCTGTGACTGATGTCAGAGAAAAACTGCAAATGATAGATGCAATCGTCAGCTTTGTTTGCAGCACGAGAAAGTGTAGCGAATTTTGTGTTATTTATATCTGACAGACACCCTCGTCGAGTAAACACGACATTTTAGCTGCTGGTAGGCACGAAGTGAAGCATAACATTTGAAATCCAGGCTCTGGAGCATGCGTTTCCTAAACGGGAGGTATTTAGTATGCAGCCGTAATGGAACGACTCCACAGTTGCGTCCTATGAACAAATTTATACTTGATTAGCAGTATTGATGAGAACGATAAGTAATAATTTCTAACATAGTACTTCACAAACATTCAGTTATTTCCTATCATGGGGAAAATACTTATTCCGAAGCTTGTGCTAGCAGAAAATGATACGGTAAACACATTCATGCTCATGGTTGACACATATCGCTTCATAAGTATTCCGAATGTGATATTATTAACATCGAATTTAAAACAGTGACAAACGAACGAACGAACAAATGGATCATTAACAAAATTTGGTCATTTGCTTTTTGTTATATACCTAACAACTCATGTTAATTTCATAAAAATCCATAAATAACTTTTTCAGTTATGGCATTGAGAAAAATGAGGCAGACAAACAAACAAACGGATGGACACATCTTCACCAAAAGTTAATAATCTGTTCCTCCTAACATGCCTCAAAATCTCTCTAAATTTCGTCCAAATCGGTTCATAACTTTTTGAGTTATCTTGGTGACAGACATAGAGACAACAAGACGAAAACATAACGTCCTTGGCGATGGTAATTATCAGCAGCGCGTACCATGGCATGTGAATTTCTCAATTGCCTCCGCCAGGCAGATTATGTTTTTGTAAATTTTTATCGCGCTGTTTGGCTGTCAGAAAATAGACTGATCTTTAGGAAGTTTACAGGTATTGTTCGGTATGTTGCTGGAGGAAACAGGTAATTAACTTCTGGAGGAGATCCGTTTCATCGTTTAATTCTTTGCCTGCGTCTTTTTTCGTGCATGGTAGCATAAACATTACATAATTCAAAAAATTATTAACGGAACCTTGCAAATTTTAAAGTATTATTGAGTTGTTATTGTTGGTTTGTTTCTGTTGGCCCGTTTATTTGTTTTTCTCTATGTATATTTGTATGCTTACCGGCAATATAACGCAAAAATTTATGAAGGGATCTTCATTAAATTTTGGTGTTTGTCAAAATGTTTATCAGCTTACATAATTGAAAACTTTCAGAACGAATCTTCCACAAAATTCCAGACGTTGTTATTACTGTCTAGAGGCACAAATGACCAGATTTTGGTGAAGATAAAGAGGAAATCCTAGATCCAGGACCAATTTAAATTTTTCGCTAACATTGCCTTGCTTGGTGGAGGTATACCCCTTTAGGGTGTTTTAGTTTGGATATGCGGTCAAGTCGACTTAACCTTATCTCTACTTTCACTCGGTAATGTTGTTTTCCCTTTTACATGAGAAACTTGTAGGAATTCTTGTAATCTTAGCAAAACTTTGACGTACCTAATTCGCTTGAAACCTTTCCTCGATGCAAGCGAATGGGGAATATCACATCATTTCCAAAGAGCCAATTTCACGAAGTGTAGGCAGTTCTCGGGATATTACCGTGACGCTCATGTTATAAAAGGTGTTTGAGAAATTAGTAGCGTGTAAATAGGATCACTAGTTACGTATAGAAAAGGTTCAGGTTGTTGTGATGCTCTGCTGTCTGTCTCACACCCTCTGGATTGAGCGCTTGGTCGTTGAGTTGAAATTGGGTGAACCACATAAACCCACTGTACAAATTAAAAATGATTGATAGGGTAGAAGATGCAATCAATCATTAATGATTTTAGTATTGAAAAAGTCGACACGAACTAATAATTAAAACTTGACGTTTCGGGATACTTCTCCCATTTTCAAAAACCTAATAAAATCTTTAATGGATACCTAACAAATTTTTTTTTATTTAAGGAGACCTAAGTTATG
>LQNS02000155.1:3686515-3707440 GCA_001587735.2 Parhyale hawaiensis
GCCCAATAAGTTTGTTAAACTTTCAGTGGCTACGCAAATGCATTATTCTATAGAGTATTACTACTTTACCAAATATTTGTAATATAAAATGTGTTTGTGTGTAATAAACCTATCAAACCTATAGTATTACTAGACCAAGCGTCCAATCTAAATGAAGCTACAGTAGTCTGAGAGCTCTCCTATGTATCTCTACCTGTCGAACAAGTCTAACTTCAGAAATATTTTCCTTCTCGTAATGCCCAAAAACTTTTAGATTTGATGTTTGAAGAATTTTTGGTCAATCTCTGAGGAATGTACCACACCTTGGCTGTATTTGTTTTGTACAGAATGACCAACGATAGCAACTCATAATATATAATTGCTTTAGAGTCAATACCCAATTCCTTTTCTGTCTATGATAAAATACATCTATTGTTATCTGATACGTCACGACCAACAACGGCTTACTAGAACTACACAGACTTAAAAGTCTTGCCTCATATTTCGTGAGTGTATCATTGTCTGACTGCATTTGTCGTACAAGTAATGTTCAACATTAGCAGCTTATAACTACTATAGTTAGGCAGGTTTTAATATGAAAATCCTTTTTTTACAAACCGTTAGTGCATCATTATCTAACTGTATTTCTTGCACCTAATGTCCAACATTAGCAGCTCATAACTGCTATTACTGCGCCAGATTTAATACCAAAAGCCTTTTCTCACATCCCTTGAGTGCATCATTGTCCGAGTGCATTTCACTGTTGCAAATAACAGTTCCAGAAAGAGCTTAATAGAGCCTAATGATGATAGAATGGAGTTGGCTAGCGCTGCCAAGACCGTTTCGTTGGTTCAAAGTAAGGCTTCATTTCGGCCAATTACCTAGGAAATTATGTACTTTTGCACTCTGCTTATTGATGAAAGCGTATCATCACCTGTGAGAGAGACGCTAAGCTCAGCTAATCAAAGAGAATATGAGGGGAAAATGAAAGAAATAATTTCAAAATTATTATAATGTCAGAAACACAAATGAGTACCTGTTTCACTTTCGTGAAAATATGTTTCTAACACCGCTTGTCAAGCTGGTTTCAGTTATATCTTTAAACAATTTAAATATGAAAAGATTAAACAGAATAGATGATAAATCATCTAAAGTAATGAATGCACAAAGCATAGCAATCCCTGATACGAGAGCTGTTTTGAAATACGTGAAATTTGAGGAAAACTCAACCAGAATCCCCGGGAACACGCACAGCTCACAGCGCTGCACAATATCCAAGACAAGACTCCACAAGATGCATCATCTGCTGCTCAACAGAAAACAATCACCCTTAGCAACAGCACCGCTGACCACCAAATAGATAGAACTGAAATGGACACAGAGAAGTAAACTAGAAGCCGTCGCCAGTGTAGCAAGGTAGGGATTTCAGGAGCTGTAAGAATATCTGTGTTTCTATATAGGAGTATAATTGCTTGTATCCCACCGCACCAAAGTAATAAAGCAAAGGCAAAGGATAAACAAACAGATAACCAACGATAAATTAGGAAACTAGTGTAATGTGAAGTCAGATATGATAGCAATAAAAAAAATGCACCAGTAGCCCTACATTCTTCGTGCTGCTGCCCGACTATACTGTAAAAGGGTGCCTTATCCCCTCTATGGCGCAGGCCTTATTTTTATATGAAAAATTACAGAAAAGTGCAGCGAATTCTACATGAACAAAATCTGTATTTTTCAGAGCGGAATAAACTACCGCAAAATGGATTCATTTCTACCTGCAACTAACTTTGCAGAAAATAATACATAAACTGTGATTAAACCACGATATACCTCTCTGCCTCAGTGATAGAAAGGACACGAGGTAGCATGTCTGTCTAGATGCACCATAACCATGTTTTGAAAAGCAGATTTGTTGCACGCGTCCAGGTATACTGTAGCTCTTGCATGCCAATCGTAGTTTAAGTAAGACGGAGTAAACGAAAAAATAAATAATCGGCAAAGGGGAGCGTGGACAATTGTCGTTATATCAGATTAGAACAAGACCCCTGGAAGAATGTTCCACCCGATTTCCTCCAGTGCCAGTTAAGCAACTTGGAGATAAGTTGCTTCTTTGCATCTTAAGGACCATAGTTCCTACTCGATGCTTATTCTGTCAGCTTACAGCTCATGTTAGTGTGTGGCATGTTTGTCTTCTTGATACAGCAAGGAGCACAAAATATGAATGTAAATAATTAATGAAACAAATTAATCTTGGTACCACGAATGACTGAAGATTTGAGATTGTCATCTTGCATCACCTAGTTGTTGTGAAAATATTTTTTTTAACAATATAACTTTTACAAATTTAACTAGTTTTTTAAATTAAACAAAAGTGTACCGAAATGTAATGAAAAATATATACTGTATATTTCGAAAATGTTCTAGCGAATAGAAACATGACACTTTGCCGCACTGAAATAAATATAAATTTAAAAATTGAATTATAACTTAATTCAACTATTTATAACTTTAATTGTTGTAATATTCTGCCAATAGTTTTGTGTTCTCCGCCCAGTAGGCATTAATATAAAATAATCAGTGCTGTTGTACATGCTCTCATTCTAATTACACTTTAGCTATGCCTTTATTTTGCATCTGGTCTTAGGAATTCATTAAGCCAAGAGAAACACGCACGTTAATTCATTATGTATGCATAGGGACTTCTTGATGAGTCCAAACAAATTTCCCTCTGTTACATCAAGTGCGGCGTTATAGCTATAGCGCAGTCGCGTCAGCGTACTCGCATAGTCTGCGGGCGAAATCTTAATGCAATGCAATCTTACGATTTCTGTAATTGATTGAATTAAAACCAGTGCAATAAAGCACAATGTGTACACACTTTGTGTGCGGCGGAGAAGGGGCGTAAGATCTACATAGTACATATCTGATATGATAACTTTGGGGTGCAGTAGTAATAGCGTTACAGTTTAAGGTTTTTATAGCAGTCGATTTTTTCAGTAAGTCGTAAAGAATTCTAATTATGCCGTGAGTAAAATACAGGTATGTAATTTGCAAATTGTGATATTGATGCATCATAAAATCAATAAGAAAGCTCCTAGTTCTTACTCTAAATACAGTGCGTTAAATTTTATTATGCAAATACAATTTTTTTTACTTATTTTTCAAGATAAGTATCAATCATTTAAAATATGAATAATAAGTTAGTGCACAGAAATGTTGTAACTATAAAAACAACTAGTGAAAAAGAAAACGGAACAATTTCCCACGTTTTGGCAACATTTGCCAATCGCACGGGGTTCTGCTGTTACCCCAGATTATGCAACATCACTCTCTAGTCAACATGGGCAAAAAATGCGGTTTAAAAAGTGAAGAAAAGGTCATAGTGACCTCGTTATTGGCTTCTGGTAAGAAAACACTCGAAGTTTCCAAAGAATTACAGCGTGATCACCGACCAAATAAGGCTAATGCAATTGAAGGTAAAGTCAACAGAAAAACTCCGGATAGAGCCTCTACGAGGAAATTGACTGATCGGGATATGCGACATTTGAAAGTTTCTCTTGCTAGAAAACTACTTTCTACAAGTAAGGCGATATTTGAAGACGCTGGAGCTCCAATATCAAGCAGAAAGACAAGATGTGAGGTTCTGCAGAAGCTAGGGAAAGTGAAAAGGCAAATAAACGACCACTTCTAACAGCAACTCATAAAGAAAATAGGGTCAAATGGGCTGAGGAGAACATGAAAGCTGATTTCTCCAATGTCCTATTTACTGACGAATGCAGAGCCACTCTTGATGGTCCAGATGGATGGACGTCTGGATGGGTCCTCCATGATCGACCTCAACAGACACGGCTTAAGCGTCAACAAGGTGGTGGAGGTATAATGTTTTGGGCCTGGATAGTAGGTGACACCCTTATTGGTCCACTTGATGTGGCAGAAGGAGTTAACCTGAATGCAGAAAGGTACTGCCAGTTTCTTGAAGCCAACTTGATTCCATGGCTTGATGAGCAGACTATTACACGCAGATCCAAATTGGTATTTCAGCACGATTACGCTCCCTCACACCGAGCACGGTACACTACTAACTGGCTTGGGGACGGAGGATTCAAATCAAAAAGGATTATGACCTAGACAGCGAATAGCCCCGATTTAAATCCCATTGCGAACCTCTGGGCAATGATCAAAAAGAAGGTCTATGAAGGTGGTCGGCAGTTTTCGAACAAAGTAAGCCTGTGGAATGCTCCGAATGCATGCAGTAAAAACAGCAGCAGATTCTATTCCACCATCTGAAATATCAAACCTGACAGAGTCTGTTGATAATCGCCTTAAAAAATCATGAAAAATGGAGGTTGCCATGTTCGAAATTAACTTGTTATGTTAATCACTACTGAATACTTAGTTAAGTGTTTATTGAATTGTTTTGGTTATAATTTCTTGGTTTTGGACGTTTAATAGCAATATTCCTGCTCACTTGTATTTATTTCCTCTTATGACGTTTTTTATTAGCTTGTTGCATAATCTGAGGTAACAGTAAGAAACTCGTAAATAAGCAAATTGTATGATAAAATTAACCAATGGCTAAATATTTATTTTACAAGTGCTGTTTATATTGGCAACATAGCCATACATTTAGTTAATATTGATATTTCAAAGTTAGACACTCATCTTGAAAAATTAGGTAAAAAAATTCTATATGCATAATCAAAGGTAACACACTGTATATCTATCGTCCTACAACAGGT
Source organism: Parhyale hawaiensis (assembly GCA_001587735.2). Classification (NCBI taxonomy): domain Eukaryota; kingdom Metazoa; phylum Arthropoda; class Malacostraca; order Amphipoda; family Hyalidae; genus Parhyale; species Parhyale hawaiensis. The sequence goes on from LQNS02000155.1 coordinate 3,691,234, forward strand.
TTTACGTTTTTACGCTGTATATTGGACGTTAAAATACGTCAATTTGTTTCATATGATACTCGTGTATCACTAAGAATAACCCTAACAGAATTTAAGGCTACTTGAGATGCTGATTCGCCGCTTTAGCTTTGGGGAGGCCCATGATTTTATTGAAGATTTTATTGAAGTTAGGTATTAGCAATAATCGACAGAAGGATTTGAGAAACAGTACGACTCGTAAGCGACAAACACAAACAACAGCTGTTGGCTGCTTTAGTTTCTTAATTGAAGCTAGCGAGAAGCCTCGTCGAGGCCTAAAACTCGTAGTGCTCCCACGTTACTCACCCCCAGGAACTGAATATAAAAGCACAATATGATGCAGAAATAAGATAAATACTCGATTCAGTCACGGGAAAAGAAGCGATTGACCTGACTTTTAGAAACTAAGACTTCCCCACCACCAAATAACAAAGCTACCACGTAAGTCCACAGCAGACCACGTTAGGTAGTTTGAGCAAAATTGCGCAAAAGAAAAAGAGCCGCTGGACAGATAAGCCAAAATTGCCACTAATTTTCCGGTGGCGTTCAGTCGTCATTCCTAAGCAATTTTCGGTCACAGACGTTGCCGACGTTTACGCTTTTTTTATTCCCATTGAGGAAAGTCGACAATAAAGGTAATTTCGAGCTAATTTTTCTTTTCAGAAGCAATCGCCTGAAGCTGTTCTGCAACATCAAAGATCGGAACAATTTGAGGGAAATTGACGGGGCAGCGCACTGAAGGGCATGGGCATGGCGGCCATGAGCGACGGAGTGTGAGACTAAAGACCAGGAGCTCGCCGCTCGGACTGTGCGTGAGTGTAAAAGTCAATGATCAACTGAGATTCTGTTGCTGGTTTAAGCCGAAGGAAAAACGCTTCTGCCCACAAGGGTTATGACAACGCGCTTTCCTGACGAGATCCCTGGGGTGTCAAAAGTCTCCGAGGTGCTTTTCACTTTCGTGACACAGTGTGAATCTCGTAAGATATTGAGTGTCTATTGCTATTCTAAAAATACACACAAACACAAGCGAATGCTGCAAATAAATGTATCAGTAAATAAAAAACTAGAGTTGTCGCAAGAACACACAGCCTGAGGCATAGCATAACTTCCACAACGAGTAGAGCACCGCCGGCTCCTAAACTGTCGCCCATGCAACACCGCATTCGCAGCCCTAGAGCGGGCTGTTGAAAATCATGCACACGGTGGGGAGAAGGAACAAGCCTAATAAAGTACAACCATGGATTCGTAGGCCTGTTGAGGTGACGGAGGAACCTGTAAAGCGTTCAGTGAACTGCAAGAAGTCGCGCTGTAGAGTTTCTTTTATGATCGCATCGTGCCAATATTATGGGCTAGTTTTCCACTGGATATATTCAGCTATTCCCGACGTTTTGGAAGTGGATCAGCACATGCAAAACCAATTTCTGCAAAAAAGCAGTAGCCCCATTCAGACACCAGGAACTAGATAAGCATATGTAAAACCAGCTTTTTTAAGTCATTATGTTGTTCTAATAATTTCATTGTATATGAAAGCAATGATTTATACATATATCCAAAAGAACTATTGAAAACTATGAATCAAATACTGTTTATTCTCTAGCAACGACTCCGTCGAGGTTGTGTTAGTAGAAACTGTAATTCAAATAGGAGCAAGAAAGCTCCATGGTGTGCCAGGATTCATAAGTCAAATTATTACAAAGAGAACAGTACCGCTTTTGTTAGAGCAAGAAGGACCGGAGTCCCAGGACACGCTGGCTGCTCTAGCATCAATAACCAAAAAGAAGAGCACCAGCTGCGTAGCCTGATGGAGCCACACCAGCTGTGGATCATAAAGTTTACGATGGCACCGCTCGGTCCCTCAATATCCCTTGCGAAAGCTTCAGCAGCGAGCCAAATTATCGTTACATATCCGTCACGGTACCGTGCCGCCCAAGTTCCGTCGTAAAACATCGCCGTTGCAATGCAAATCCGCAAATGAAAAGTTGTTTAGGCCAGCGCCAATGATCAAACGAGTTGAAAAATGGCTGCTGTTGTTGGGAAGACTTGCGTGGGCTCCACCGAGACACCTTTTTTTACGACTGGTTCATGCACAGTTACAGGCAACGGGTGGAGTACTTCTTTGAAATTGCACCGTGGCGCTGGGGGAGAATGAAACTTTGTCGGAAAAATATAAACTCCTAAGTGGGTTGAGGAAACAAGGAGCTTCCATTTGCGGATTTGCCTAAGTTTGGAATATCTTCGGTAGTAAATAGTGAATGTCGGTTGTCCTGTGAGTATCGTCAGTAGTTTAAAGAGGTCCATTATGCACTATATGCAGCGCACGAAGGCGAAAGGTTTTGTAATGTAATAGCGAATAATTTGCGATTGAAATTTCTGTACAAATGAAGTTAAAGGTTTATCTACTGATACCGATTTTAATTCCTCCCATTAACCCATTTGTGTTCAGGCACTACTGTGCTGCTAGTATGAATTACATTGTCTGCTACATAATGCTAAGAACTTTGGAATTAACTTCTGCCCCTTACGTGATGGAATCGTCCTAAGATAAATTAGTTCCTTGTTCATAATAGTTCCTAGTGGCATTTGAAGTCCGACTTCTATTGTTGAGTCTTAGCTACTCATTGGCTGCGAGGTTGAAGTCTTGAGCACAGTACAGAGAACATTACTTAATATGTGCCCAACTTCGTACGCCTCATTTTAATTCCTTATTATATGTAACTAGTGTCCCGAGCCGTCATTGTAAATGACGGCATATTGGGTTATTAATGACTGGTGCACGTGTACGATAAATGACGGCAGTAAGTTAGCCCTTCAGGAAAACCCCCGCTGGCTTCCTCNTAATACTGAAGAAAAAGATTCCAAGGTGCTCAACTTTTTTTTTCGCCTTTTGAAATCTGAATTTTCTCCTATCTTATTAGTTGTATTTTTCCCCTATCTAATACTGAAGAAAAAGATTGCAAGGTACCCCACTTTTTTTTACGCCGAAAAAAAAAATTGCAAGGTTCCCCACTTTTTTTTTTACATTTTGAAATCTGAATTTTCTCCTATCTTATTCCCATAGAGCGTGACAGGAAAGATATTAATATATAAATAAATAAATAAATAAAAACACGACGTGAATTATTATATAGTAGATAGATTCCGTGCGTAATAAAAGGATTAACCATTGTCCTTCGCTCCTAGTGCACTCTCCGTTATTTACAACTAAAAGCTTGTGGGCGTTTTACTCAGCATTTTCTGCCACCCTAAGTCACGAATTCTTCTGCAAACTATAATAGAAACACAGGGTATTGAGTATTGACACGATTAGACTCAGAGACAATAACTATCACCAACATCCTCTATCATCTACACTAAAAAGATATTAGAATCTACATCTGTGCTAAACAACCAATGGCAATTGTTCACAGCAGAATTGCTCCTCCCGTGGTGTGTTCCGTTGGCCTAAGCTAGAGAATTTCCGGCGATCCGTCGCAGAAACGGCGGATTTCCGAGGCCGAGCTACAACTGTCCCAACATCTGTACCGTAAACCACGACGTCCTCTGCGGCCGTCACAACGTTAGCTAATTTTCTGCGGGATTTTGGGCCTGTGGCTCTGGACACTTGGGTGCCACTTTAGATTCGTCCTGCCGACAATCTTTTGGCGCGCGTGAGACTCATTTGAAATGAAGCACAAAAGCCAAAATACTACGACGGCTGGTCGTAGTTGCTGACAAATTTTGGAGGCACTCCGCCTGTTGTGACTTTGTAATTTAGGATACAGCGTAATATTAGCTCTGTAATTTTGGAAACACTGCAACTTTAGTGTCGCCCCTAATTTTGTACTTTCAGGGACTGTTTAACTTGTGACTTTGCAGCTTCGGATAGAATGAATGCAATTTTGGTGTCGATTGCTCCTCTGTAAATTCGGGAAAGATGTGAACGCACTGTTTGCTGTAGGTTTTCTAATTTTAAATACCGCGTAGCTGTTTTGAATTTTTTGAATGTAATATTTTGTTGCGTTTCAAGGTTGGGTGTGAGTTCTTCCTGAGTTCATCCACGTATTCAGCTATGAACTTTAAATTCCCTGCAGAATAATAATTAGGTTAGGCTGTAGTGTAGAGTGGTCAAGGAACGATGTCAAGCTCTTTATATTTATTTATATCTCATACACATCACCTATAGGAGTAAATATAAGTGCTAAGTAACTAAGGCAAAGGTACTTGAGAAGGAGATTAAGTGTACGGCAAGGTTAAATCGAATTTCATTATCCTCGAGATTTCCGGTAACTCTATCTTGCTTCGTAAAGTAGAGTCGCGTAAATCATCTCATGCTTAATCGAATTGATTCTAACAACTTGAACAAGATTCGGCAGGGCGAAATAAACTCTTCTGTCTGTAGTTCCACACAAGTGAAGCTTCTGGCACTTGACGCGACTGGCGTTTGTTGTTTCTAGAACTTTCTGCACATTTATGAGCAACAGTTTCTCTATCGCTAGTAAGTCGTACCTATGATGAACACGAACATTGGTGTGCAGATGAGATTTTCAACCAACAAATTTCAGGTTGTATAATTTACTAGATTACTCTCCATCAAAAGTAACGGCAAAAACCTTGTATCGATATGTCATTTTGATACAGTCACTTTGTGATCGTTATTCTGCCATGAAGGATACCTTACACCAAAGTTAATTAATTTTGGATTCAAAATGTCAATATAGAGATGAGCGAACACAATTCCAAGACAGCAAAGCATCTTTATCCTCCTTCATCTACTGCCAAAACATAAAACCGAGCACTAAGATCAAGTTCATGATATAACAAGAAAGTTGGTCCCATCACTTTCTCATAAAGGCACCTTGAGTTTACGTTTTTCAACCAACACTCGCAATACCACGTGTCGGAGCGTTTCCCTTTCGCGTCCTGGTAAACACAACAGTGCGCCTACCAAAGGAGTCGATACAATGTTAGCCACGTCGGCTACAGGCTTATCAAGCGTCAATAGGAAAGTTTTTGATTTCGTTTCAAGAAAGAATTGAATAGACTGAAAGCTCTGGACTTCTTTTGCTATTACAAGCAGTTAACGCATTCGTACGGTGGGTATTACCTATCTGTTAGGACCGGAAACTGCCCTGCGATCCAAAATTCTCGAAAGCATATGAAATCTTGTACAGTATCTGTTCACTAAGCAGTTTAGTAAGCAATTTTGTATTCTACACGCAAACTCTGAGTTGCTTTATTCCTTGGGAAATGCGAAGATTCTGTCGTGGCCTACTTCATCAAGTCTTAGGCCCGTTTAATCGAATTTGAATAATTGCTTTGTATCTTTACCTCTACCCTATGCGACTGATAACTAATATAATAATGAATTGCAAAAATCAGTGTCACAGGAGTGTTATGTCAAATAAACTAAATACTTGGAACTTTGCTGAGTTTCTGACTGAATAGCATCTTTCTTCTTTCAAAACAAAAAAAGAAAAAGAAATCAACGCCACGAGATGCTTTAAATAGAGAGAAATTGATAACTTTCTTTCAGCCATTCTTCTTAAGCAGTTCATTGCTCAAGCGAACTTTGCTGGATCCCGAACTCGGCTCAATTCCTTCCACAAAATTCAGTATTTTCATGAAGTGGCATACCATTTGCCAAGATTTTCCTATTTCCAGCTCATTACGAGCACATTTCCGGCGGGAACACAGTTTTCGGTCCAAAAACTGCTTCGTTCGGCGCCCTCCCTCACGCCCAAGTGGCCACTCCACCAACGTCTTGCTGAGGACAAGAGCAGCCCTTGACTTAACAAGAGCCCATGGACTCTGCAGGGAGTGTCATCTGCAGACACAGGCGCTTCCATCACCTTTATTGGAGCTCTTGCCTGCACCGCCTCTAGTTATTGCCACTCTTTGTTGTACTCCTCATGTAATTATAAAGAAGTGAGTAATGCTTTTACCTGCAAAGCAGTTCTTCCATTGTGTTTCTTGAGCACATAAGCATCTAAGTAAGTAATTACTACAAGTTATAAGGATAAAAGATATGAACCATTTGCTTCAAACCCCAGTTGTTGTTTTTTTTTTATCGTAGGCGAAGACCCTATTGGGATTATGTAAGCAATAACAGCAAATTTTTTACATACACGACGTTTTGTACCTGTGCATTTTTTTTCGAGAGTGTACTGCTCAGGGAGGCTCAATTAGAAGCTCTAGGGACATTTTCACCAAAGGAAAGAGGCATTCAGAGGTCCTGGTAAGGGTTGAGCATTAAAAACACATATTTACCAGCCAAATCTGATGGGAAAAAAGGGTTCAGCACTGCTCCTTTATTTGCGGTTGTGACCCTTGTGGATGCTTTTCCCCTCTTTCGCTGAAAAACACTGAGCTGCTAAAGGCTATAGAAGTCCAATATCTGTTACTTGCAACTAATACAACAATTTTTAGATAGTAGCAACAACCCTACAATACCATAGCATTATTTTTCCTGAAACAAGAGGCTCTTCGGCAGCAAGGATTCCATAAGTAAAGCAAGCAGCCGCCGAGCGCTCAAAAGGCCCGTAATTTCGCACTGCTCAGCTCTCCAAAATACGGATCTCTGCACTGACGACGGAGACTGTTGCCAGACAGGGGCCACACACACAGTCGCAATGCACTGTAGTATGTAATGATAATATTAGCCGCTCTTTATTTCCTGTTTAACTCTCCAATAAACTGCGTCTCATATATTTGTACCATGTCCCCTATGAGTACGTAATCAAGTTTATTTATTTATTCATCTATATATTTATTTATAAGCGAGTTCTCCAAGACAGTAAAAAAGCCAATACGCAGCTCTTACCTGCTACAAATATTTTATACAACAGGCGGCAAAATTAGAAAAAATAAGATCAGTTTGGCAGATGATGAGACATAACGGAATCATGACAGCCGGGCCCGAGGCCTAGAACAGCAATTATCGATTTCCAGCCGTCTGCGTTCTGAAGCAATTCCTTGGAATGTGTGTGGCCAGCGGCTCTTCGGTAGCCTTCAGACTAATATCTTTGCGCCTTGGCTTGCGTTGCAGTGAGCTGAAAAACTCATGAAATTCCTAAAAAAAATTGCAACGAGAGCTCACGTTATTGCGACCCCATTGAAAAACCAATATCATGCGTTATAGCAGTAACCGAAGAGGTAGGACGACTTACCGTAAAGTCTAAAACAAAGATTACGCACCAAATAAAAATTATAAGACGCAAAGCAGTTAATTAAGGCTAGAAGTAAAAAATTGCTCAGAATTTTAATAAAGATTAAAGTAAGTGAAATTGGGGAAAGGGTCAACAGATCCACGGCCAAACACCTTTTAGTTTTAGCAATTTTCGCTCTTTATTGTTTCTCTTGTTGAAATCGAATCAATTTAATTCAATGCAAATGACTTTTCACGACAGAACCGAAGCTTTAGTTTAAAGGCTTAGGTTCTATCGGTGCATTTTCAAGATATCCATGCAGAAACTCTCCACCGACAAGCACCGCTGTCTTCGAACTATAATATATTATTATTTATTATCTCACGCTGCAGCCCGGACCGCACCAGTGGAGGTGTGTCGCGCTCTGCTGTAATTTCTAACGTTGCAGCCCTGAACTTCATACCATTATAACAAAAAGAAACTTTTCGCCTGAGCCGATTTCAGTGTTTAAGTTTTCCATAGTTTTTAAGACAGAATATCCACATTCGTGAAACAACGAATGGTATCTTGATGTTGTTAAATATAGTATAAGGCAGAGTAAATAGTGTAATCGAATTTTTAACATCAATTCATTTATTTTTGTCTAAATTTACGACTAGAGAGAATTTATCTGCGGTTGCTTGCAGCTTTTACAGCTGCTTCATGGTTTAATGGAAATCCTGACCCTTGGCTGCTGATGAGTGGACTTTCTATCGACATGAGTTTTACTTCTCGTCCAAGGCTTCAACAAAACAAAAGGTGGTATTCAAATGCAGTAAAATAGACATACAATTAAGTAGGTAACGAAGACTGCCAACTGTTGAGTTAATTTATGTGGTAGTTAGTCACTAGTTACTACATCATCGTTGTTCTGACTGGTGTCTGCTGCTAGACGGAAGAGCGCTAAAAAATGACTTACTAGACTTTCCTAACTGGTTTAAAAAAAACTGCCTCTTGTACATTTCTAAAGCATCCTTCAAAGAAAACTATATGAAGCGAACAAGTTTAAAAAGTTTCTAGAGTTGAATAGAATAAATATTTTTTGTAATTATCTTGTGAGAGAACATTATGTTTTTTTTTTTTTTTTTAAATTTGCGCTGCTGTGCACTGTGTGAACACGTGGCAGCTGCTGCTTCATCATTTTAACATTTTTTTCATATTTCCTGTGGCTTTACTTTCTACTGTATGTATTTTTAAGAGCTTTGTTAGAGGAAATGTATTTAAGAGGCAGAATATAAATATATAAATAAATATAAACATATAAATAAATATAAACCTACACTAGATGTGGAATTATAATTGTTTGATACGCGTCATGGCAAGAGGTTTTTACAAATGCAAATAAATAGATTTCATTCACGGTTTAGTATTCGTGATGAATGTAGACTGACGGTGCGGACTATGCATAACGCTGTTACCAACAAATGTGCGCCGCTTTATATGTGACGCTGCAGCACTGGACCCTCTGGATCTTATCAGCGGATAAGTGCCGAGTTCAGCTGTTGGATCAGTCGTTGCTTTGATGCTGATTTTTTCCCCGCGGCCTGTAATCAGGTAGTTTGGAGTCCAATTCCCAGAATTACCTCACCTGGAGGCCAGTCGCTTACCTTCGCAGAATTTTGATCTGAATTGGAGAGCGAGTCCGCCATATTTTAGATGTAGAACTTTGAAGCTTTTTTTAAATGGTCAATCAGCTCCTTAATGTTCAAAACACAGATAACTACTGACTAAGAAGGTCTGTTATGCAGCTCATTAAATGCCTCATAATTTTGTACAATGATCTTAAAGGGACATAAACGAAAAGCAACCAGTGAATTTGAGATTGTCTAACGGGGTGCATCATGCGCCGTAGGAGGTGCCTATAACTGCATAGGAGCGTGATGTGGCATTCCTGAAATATACGCGTCCCGACATGAAAAAGAAAATTTAGTACGCCCTACGCTGTCACTCATGGCAACTATGCCGCTCTGCTCTGCTATCTGTATGTTAATTGATACAGTTTTAGTTTATATGTGATGAATATATGCATTTAGCATTTATTTCATCGCATGACAAGTGCTTAATTATAACTCATATCTCGGAATTTTATGCGCACTAACCCTGTGAATATTTGTATGATCTACAGTGCACTGACTTTCAAAATAGCCGAAATCGCTTTGCTAAATTGACAATTGGTATCATATCAACTGCACGGTGTATTGGGCGAATTCATCCAATTGTACAGTTTCTACATACTTCGACTAATTATATTTAGCAAAAGTTATTGAAAACTCCGGGCATCAGTGTTTAATGGCTATCACACGAGTGTAGATATTTTCCTACACCTATATTTCTTCTTACTTATCTCAATTAAAGTCACATGCAGTAAAGCTCATGGGGAACTGAGGAGCAGACGTGTTTACTATACACCGCTGACAGGCTGCAGAAACGTAGTGCACAGCGAACTCATGCTGCAGGCAGTATTTTAGCTAACAGCATCAGCAGGAATATCAACAATACCCTATACCTCAGTGGGACAAGTTCAAAATGCTGGCTGCTTGCCATGATAAAACGAAACACACAACCTTGTACTGTTTGCCTGGTTCACTTTGAGGGATGTGCGGCGCGTTGCCGAGCACGGGGGTATCTTCACTTTGGGTGTTTTCCCACGATATTCTCTGCCGCCTTAATCTTGGGATTTTGCAAAACGTTCGAAGAACAAATGAAATCATGAATAAATACGGTTTATGTACAAAAGTCATTATTTCTAATGCATAAGTAATGAGGGCAAACAATAAGAGAAACCATTGACAGTCACACAGAGTAAAATGACCCGGCTGATGTCAGTTCATTACTTCCAAATGAGAACTTGGTGAGATTAAATAGATAGGGGCCTCCATTTAATTCAATCGAGATTACTTTCGAACAATGCAGCCAGCACTGTCGCGATTGAAACATGCGGGTAGTGTACTGGTATCAATCGGGCCATAGTACGCACAGTGACCGTGATTGGTTTTATCGATGGCTTTCTGAAATATTTATCCAAAGTTTGGCTTACGTTTGAATTGCTGATTGCATAAAAGTTATTAAACTGAAAAAAATATCAACTGTTTTCAATAGCCGTCAAAAATTCCTAACGAAGGGCTCAGATGTTGTTAAATATCGCAAAGAAAGGCCTAACTTATGCTTGGCCGCGCGCTGCACAGCACTCGGTGTGAACGCAGCCTTAAACTGATGAGGAGCCCAAGTGTAGGATGACGCTTGGTAGTCCAATATAGCTCTGAACTTCGTCTGTGTCCCATCGGTAAGCGCAGGTCTACTTCACACGCTCCGCTTATGCGCAGCAGCTCTTATTACCAAGTGGTGAGCGCGAAAATAAGAACAGCAGGAGGCCGTAAACTTGAGGTGAGGCCGTATGTGCCTAGACATTGTATTAAGTCAGAAAGGTACGTGATGCACAGCTGAATATTTAGTAATAGTTACTATCTGAGCTAATATTCTAGCATATTGTAATGTTTTTTACGTTTCAATTCACTTTACATAGCTTTCTCTTGCTACATGGAAAGTCATTTCTTAACTGAAACTAATTCGGAAAAATAAACAGTCAGCCAAACATCGGGAAATTGGGCGCGAAAGTTTTGGATTAGTTACATTTATCTATACTCTGAATGTAAGCTCTCCACAATCGCAGCAAACTGTTATTACTTTCTTTTCTATTATCTATGCTTATGTGTGAGAACGAGCTGTTTAATGCAGTTCGTGTCTGTACATGAAGGCCGAGTGTATCCATGTATTTTCCTTGTGCGTGGCCACCAATTGATGTGACTGGACCTAAACACTAGTTTGAACTTTGTTTACTTTGTACTTCTAAATGCATTTGTGAACCTATTGTGTTCTTAATAAAAGTTATTTATTTGTAATATCTAACAATGAACACAATCTCATCCTCTCACCTACTGGTTATTTCTATTAGATTTTATTAGATGAGAATGAGAGTCGACGCAACAAAAGTCCATTTCCAGAGAGAGACTAGTGAAGGCCCTGGCTTCAGCTCGCGCTGGGCTATGCAGTATTGCTACTTGACCTGTAGTATAAGTAATACGCGCTAGTTATAGAGTAAGGGTTCTCAGCAATTGCGCCGAATGTCTTAATAAATTATTATTTTTGTGCGAACATTTCTACCGAAAGGTCTCAAGATCGTAGAGAACTCACACGAGCTACCACGAGCCACTGCGCAATAAGACAAGGCACGGAGCAAGGAGGAAACAAAGAAACCTACCTAAAAACCAACCTTAACAGCGGCAACTGCTGCCAGATGCAACATCCCCGCGGAAGGTCACTCAACTTGACCCTTGGGAGCGTGAGACCCACTGATATACCGAAAAGGACAGAACCCGCCACAATATCCCCTGATGGGGACCGATTGCCTTTGGTAATTAGCTTTTGTTGGTATTGAAGTATGACTTCAGTATAACAATGTGGTGTACTACCAGTTTCTTTCAGAGCGTAGGAGAAGTCATTCATACTGTGTCGTAATGCATTTGAGACATTCGAAACTGTTGATCACCGTTCACTTTTAATAGCTATCTCTACCTTGACTATTAGTGACTGTTACGTAGACTTCAAGAAGCGGCCAAATAAAGGCTATAAAGCCTTTAAAACTCCAACAAGAAAGTTTCAGAATTTAGTATATTATTAATTTTACTTGTCGAGCCATACTATTCCTCGATGCTTGAAAAGCTTCACATTTGTGTCGACAGCTCATCCGCTCAGAATTTTAATCTGATATTCTGAAAGAAGGATGAAATATTTTGTTACCCAGTCTTACTGTACAAACTCAATACGTCACCCACCCCATGTCACCATGGCATGAATCGCTGGATGGTTATTATTCTTTCAAACCATTGCAGAGTTCCATAATAAATGCTACTGCATGTTTGAGTAGAGAGCTGCGAATAAGTTCTGGAATATCAAAAGAGCGCGATGAAAATGAAATTAAGTAAATTTTATGCAACTGGGTCTGAGTCCCAACTTAGCACAGACTTGTTCAATGTCCGTCAACCATAGCTTGGAGTGATGGCAACGTGTGCCGCAGAATAATTCAATGAGCTATTTTAGGACTAACACTCAGCAGTACCTAGCGTTCAGAGTCAAATAAAGTACGGAAAATAACTGCGGTAAAGAATTAAGACAATCTATCATGAGTGGGCTTGATTTAAAAAAAGGGGTATATTGTAAGCACAACCAAGAGCACGGATGTGATGCATGTAAAATTAGAGCGGGAATTGACAAATTCGCAGCTTTTTTTGTAAATGATATAATAACTTTTCCAAAACATCCTAGTACAACTCATTCCGACTGATGTCTTGCGCCAAAGTGGTGGTCGATGACGGCGTTGAGCGTCAATGTGCGAGTAGTGACATACCCTGGTGGCGCACCTGTCCTCCCACTGCTGTCCATCCTACGCGGGCTGCATGGTACTGCGTGAATATGCGCGACTGCATGAAAGTTTTGCTAGATGACTGCGTGAACATCAGTATTTTAGGATTTTCCCGAATACTTAATATGTGACTAGCGATGGGCTTGAAATCATTTAAAGCTGTGAAACTGTTAGTAAAATTTTCATTCCGTTGTTTTCACTTTGTAATTGTGCCCAGTGATTTCAACAAAAATTATTATTGTTATTATTACATTATCATTAAATTTGTAAATTTTCAGATGAAGAATTACGTTTATCGTAATAAAACCAGTCCACAGATGTGAGAGCAACAAAAACTTGCAAAAAGAAGCAAGATGTGCTAAAATACGACCAGAAGTGATTTCATCGTCGTCTCGCTCTGATTTGTTCTAATTTGATTCTTGAGTTTCGATCAGAAGAGTTACTATTTAAATGCTTGACAGAAAGCAATAATTCAAAAGCTTACTGGGGAGCAGAACGACAAAATTAATATTCTTTTCTTTGTCCTATCAGACCCTGAGACTCAATGCATATAATAATTATGGTTTTCTGGAACTTTTTTCAAAATTTGTTGGAAGTAGAAACTAGAGCACTCTGGGAGCGCATACCTCCGCCAAGCGAGGCAACCATGATTTCCATTATATCAACTCCAAAATCTAACCATTTGTGCCTTTTAATAATAATAACAGTTTAAGCAATTTTCTTGAAGATCCGTTCATAACTTTTTGAGTTATGCTGCTAACAAACGTTATGACAAACATGAGTCAAACATACAAGCAAGCCAACCAAAATTTAATCATTTATTTCTTTTAACATTACTAACAACCCCTGTAAATTTCATACAGATCAATTCATTATTTTTTATTTATTGTGCTAACTAGCATAAAATTAAAAACAGTGACAAACGAATGAACAAACAAACGGATCATTACCAAAATTTGGTCATTCACTCTTCATTCTATACCTAACAACTCATGCGAATTTCATAAAAATCCGTTCCTAACTATTTGAGTTATGGTATTGAGAAAAATGAGGCAGACAAACAAACAAACGGACGGACGGATATTCACCAAAAGTTAATCATCTGTTCCTCTTAACATGCCTAACAATCCCTGCAAATTTAGTCCAAATCGGTCCGTAACTTTTTGAGTTACCTTTGTGACAGACAGAGAGACAAACACGACGAAAACATAACCTCCTTGGCGGAGGAAATAATTTACCTCTTAAGATAGTTGAACAGTTCTAGAACATAACGGCTGTGTTTAGTGTTTATCGAAAAGCTTTGGTAGCACTCACAGTATTATTTTAAAAGAAAGATTTTGGTGCAAAGAATTCGCTTTGCAGTAGAATCATGCCCCCCCTCAGGCTGACTGCACAAGAAATGCCAGTACAAACCCTCTTCTGCTGAAAGTCTCGTGTACGGAGAGTAGAAAAGGCTAGTTTCCTAGTCGAGAACACATTATCCGCTATTTAAAATAAAAGTCAAAGCGAAAACCCTAGATCTAAAAAACATTTTGGTCAGTGGGATTCATCCGTTGGTTATAATACCCGCGGAAGCCAAGGGTGCTGAGCATATGACTCTGAACGAAGCAGGCTTAAATGCCGACCCAGCAGGCGAGCTCCTGTGGTGCTACACACTCTGACTCTGCACTTGAGATTAGCCCGACTGCCATAGGAATACTTGGCTTCCCCAGAAATGGGGAGGGGGCGGGGTCACGGGTAGTTACATAAGAGTCTTCTGTCGATGCCACAATAGCTCTTGACGATCCATGATCGACGGCAACCAAGCCCTCTTCCGGTTCCACTTGGCCTATTTGTGTAGCACGTACCAGTGCGAGTGGGTTTCCTGGTAGGGCGTGCAATGACGCTGACTTTACTTTTACCCTTTGTTTCCAGGATGAGATAGGCGTGATGCGGCTGATACGGTCACGGGAAGTATAAACGTTGCACGCACGGAGAAAATATAAGAGGAGTGAGTCTCAGATCATTACCCCATTCTTATACACACACAAAAAAAAAACAACTTTTGCCCAGTTCTGAATTTGATGACGTACTGTGCTAGAGAGCATTTGATGACGTACTGAGCTAGAGAACGTTTGATGACGTACTGAGCAAGAGAGCGTTTGATGACGTACTGAGCTAGAGAGCGTTTGATGACGTACTGAGCTAGAGAGCGTTTGATGACGTACTGAGCTAGAGAGCGTTTGATGACGTACTGAGCTAGAGAGCGTTTGATGACGTACTGAGCTAGAGAACTAAAGAGCACTGCGGCATATGGTGTTGTAGAGCCTCTGAGGCAAGATCTAAGTTATCATACTGCTGAAGGCTTCAACCAGTCTAGGATTAGATAGGCAAATATATTGTATCCTTGATAAAGTCTCAGGAGGTAACCACGCAGCCCATTACGCCGTAGTTTGGAGAATTTGCGCAGGGAGGTTTGACAGATGGAGGGAGTATAGCCATATTTTTCTGTACTGGCCAATTAAGTTCTTTGTTCTTCGGTGGCGGGTCCCTTCCCACCAATCACATGCTCACAGCCATCCCTTCTCATCAATAAGAGACTTTGAGCCGTTCCTGCAGCCAATCATCGCCCCAGCCAGACTCCAGCCTTGACGAAAACAAATCAGCTTCAGATCTCTGGAGCCGTTGCTACCTCCTTCGTATTAAAACTCTTTGAATTTTTCTGAAACTTGCGTGCCGATTTTACTGTTATTTAGAGGGTCTAAGCGATCTCTGAGCTCTCTTAACAGCCAGTTTCAGCCACTTGATGGCAGCCATTTCGTCACTTTCTCACACTTGCGAAAAAAAGGCCTTATGTTTTCTCCTGTTATATTACCTCCGTGGCTACACGTCACGCCAAAATTGGGAGAATGCACTCCATGCTCTTCCAGCACCTCTGGAAAACTTCTTGGCCGATTTTGATGCTCTTTAGAGGCCAAGGCATTTCAGAGCCTCTTTACTGTCTGCTTCAGCCACTTTAATTTAGCAATTTCATAGTTTTCTCAAACTCGCAGAAAAAGAGCTGGCACTTAATCCTTGCACATTAACTCCGTAATCGATTCTGGAATATGCTCGAGCTACTTCATTTTCTGAAGCCCGCTTTGCTTAATTAATGAGGTTCTAAGTACTGTATGACTTCCTTCTTTTCAGCGTGGAAGATGAGAGGTTCAATCTTGGATGGGATTTTCGTTCCCGAAGCGCGTAATCCATATTGCTTATAATGTAGTTTCCTTAACTCAATATATTCCTGCTATTTGAAATTTGAAACTAAGGAATGCCAACATAATTCTTATTGCCGCCAAATTTGGTCCTGGAGGTTTTACTGCTTGAATCCATGATACGGAAAGAACTGAGCATTCCCGGTGTTTTCTTTTGATTAAGCAATATTTTCTTGGTGCTACTTGACTTTTCTGAATTATTCTGAAACTATTATTCACCATTTTGCATGTAAGTGAAATACTTTGCTCTCCCAAACTCATGATGCCACAGCTTTCGTTAATTTAATGGAAGATCAAGCCTAGACTTATGAGGCATATTTTGTAGCAAAGCCCGTACCACATTTAATGGAAGATCAAGCCTAGACGTATGA
>LQNS02000155.1:3708046-3751875 GCA_001587735.2 Parhyale hawaiensis
CATATTTTGTAGCAAAGCCCGTACCACATTTAATGGAAGATCAAGCCTAGACGTATGAGGCATATTTTGTAGCAAAGCCCGTACCACATTTAATGGAAGATCAAGCCTAGACGTATGAGGCATATTTTGTAGCAAAGCCCGTACCACCAACATTTGCTGTCGTTTTGCCGGCTGAGTTCTCCAGTCCTACATACATTATAGACTAACATCTGTAAGGTCCTGCCATGAAATAGTAGGTGGCTGACCCCAATGTTTGTGTTAGGCTAGGTGACATTAGGCTCAGCTAGTTACGAATACGTTAGGCTATAATAGGCTCAGGTCAGCTACACGTACCTAACCTAACTTATAATTTAGACACACACAGATGTAACTGGATCTTTATTCTTAGGTAAGCAACATATTTGATATGCCGGCACCCAGTTTCTGAAGTACAGGATCAGGTACTTTTTGGCGCCATTTTTTTTTTTTTGCGCCTTGGTTTTTTTGGCGTTGATGGAAAGGGAAACAGGATATATGGACTAGATGAAATCACTATAACCTAATGAAACAGGACCTAGCCCGACTTTTCCTAACCTAACTCAACCAAACCTACCCTAAAATACGAGGCACCGAAATATTCAGTGCCTAACAACCAAGGCGCCAAATACCGGCTCCAAAAAGTCCCATTCCGTCAAGTACGACTTTTCCACTATACTGTACGTAAAACAACTGTGCACTAACTAATAAAAAACCTGATAAAAGCCTTGTAAAAAGAAGGCTGATTACTCTTTTGGAAGCTGCTAGCAGCACCGTTGTATTTTTTTTTTTTACTTTTTGCCACGTAACTTGGATACTGTAATTTCCCTGCGCAGCAGCAACATCCGCGTTGGAACATTCTCAAAATAATGGAAGCATTTAGTAAGCTTTATGGTGCGTACGTGCGTGTGAACGCTCCAATCTCGTGCATAGAAAGACATGTAAACATTTTTTTACTATGGTTAATAATGAGTGCATGTGGTTTTTATTACAAAGGCCAATAACACACAAAGCTGCTATAGGTTGATTCATAAATCCTTTCTGATTTTTCTAATGTTAATTTCCTATCCATCATTAGTTTTGGGTCACAACCAAATACTAATTTAAATGCAAACTTATATGTTGAGCAATTGCAGCGTGTAGATGAAAATTTGAGAAATAAGCTTCCAGCCCTTGTCAATGGAAAAACTCTAGCCCTCCTTTATGACAACGCAAGGCTTCATGCTATAATAGTAACGCAAGAAAAAATTCTGCAACTCGGCTGGTCTGTACTATCCCACCCACCATATGCCCCTGACCTCGCCCCGACTGAATTTCATCTCTATGGGTCTTTACAGAATGCTCTTCACTATAGATGATTTCTTGAAGACAAGCAAGTGATAGAGTACATTCAAAGCTTTTTGAATCGAAACAGTCTTAATTTTATTCGGAAGGGATTAACAGTTAATTGGCAAATAGAAAAGGTCATTAAAAGTAATGATGAATATACTCTTGATTAAAACTTGTTAATGTGGTTCATATTATACGTTGAATGAAAGATCATAAACGGAATTACTTACGAATCGACCTGATACAATGCAGCCAAAGTGATATACTCACTTGAAAATAAAGTGATCCGTATATATAGAAAAACAATATAAGTCAAGTTTGTGAGCTGTGTTTTACCAAAAATTAAGAGAAATTTTTTTCTCGATCAACATCATTAGGTTTTCGAAACCTTTAAAGTAAAAACTGCAAACTCTCAAGATTGCTTAAGTCGCAGTCTGGAACATGCTTCAATCGCTAGAGCGAGGATAATAATTCACATTATAAAATGAGACAAGCAGTTCACTGGCCATCGGACAACATGACTTGCAACGATTAAAAATTTGAACTGTTACGATAAGAAAAAAATCCTCTCCTATAGCATCAAAATCAATCGATACAAAATTTTCTGAGGCCTTGGAGTAGGAATGCAAGATAATGCCATTTTTGAGGACCATGGGGTTCGAGCTGCAACTGTAGGCAAGAAGTGGTGCCTTCGTACCTTCTGTCAAGGATAGAATACTTACTATGCACCAATTTGGATGCCGATCAAACGGAAATACCTAGAACGTCTCGAAGCTATCCAGAGATCATTCGCTGTTAAAATTCGAGGCAGACATGAAACAAATTATAACGAAAAACTTGCTCACTTTCAACTGTACTTAGTTTAACGGAGATTCAAACGTTTTAGAATCATAAATGTTTGAAAAGTTCTAGAATGAATTGCTGTGAGCGTATATGAGCGTATTATTGCCAGACTTTCAGACCGTACTGTACTGGTCGCACTTGTGAAGTGCGCAATCCTATCAGAAATGGCGGCGATGCAGCTGCAACAAAATATTCTAACAGCTTCACCGTCCGGGGTGTGAAGTTGCTTAACAAAAGGACCCGTGATATTCGAAACGCCACTAATACTGAAACGGTGAAGTTCAAAAACTTACTGAACTAGTATTTACTGAATGCGTCAGATAAACCAGCTGTAAGCGGTTACGCGCACTGTGGCAGACTTGTGGAGATGGCTGCAGCGGGTGGAATGGTGAAACTGTGTAGTAATCCAATTCGTCCCGTAACGCATATTCATAGTCTCCCTTAATAACAGTAACAATGGACAGTCCATCAGCTGTCACACTTACGATTCATCGTATGGACGCTTGGTCACCACTTCCATCCTCTACAGATAATACGTCTTTCATTTACATTATGTACCTCGGTTAGTTCACTCTTCTTCATAACAGCACAAACGATGGCTATGCCTGAAGCGCAACAGTAACTATTCCTTCCACTAGACCCATAACAATTCCTTACAATAGAACAGAGCAGTCTGTCGCCTATCGCATATACCATCCGTCCCATGCCTCCTGCTGCCACGCTATCAAATGAAGAGGCGCCGCTGCAGCTACAAACAAGCCGTGAGATTAACGCCCGACGACTAAGGCTGAATATTGCACAGAAACATGCCGGGGTGATGGCAACTGGAAAGTATGTCGCTCTCTGAGCAATCAGATGTGATTTATTGAACTCTTAAAGTGGAACTGTCGGTTGTGCGTTAAGTTTCTGCCTTCCACATCGAACAACTTGTTTATATGTATGGTACTCTTTAAACGGGTCTGTATTTTTATGTATGTACTATTATGTTTACAGTTTTGCATCAGAGGTGTTTTTTTTTTCTTTTTGCTAGGAGACTGAACGACCATTTTGGAGTGTATAGGTTGAGTCAACAGAGAGGCCATCAGTAATACACCGCTACCATTTGCTACATACAGAATTTGAATAATGTTAACTTTATCCTATATTCCCATCGAGAATATTTTTCTAACTCTGTAAGTCAAACTGAATCTAAAATTTGTTACTTTAAGAAGTTACAACACTCTGTGTTTGAGCGCATTCATCTTAAATTTTTTCAACAACAAAGAGAGTGCAGCGTTAACAGCTACCGGACGTATGATTAGGCGAGACATTTTCTTGAGGAGTCAAGACTGTTCAGCTCAGAAACCACGACATGTCTCACGTTAGTAAGTTCATGTCTTAAAATTTAATTAGCAGAACTTAAATTTAAAAACATGGTTATTATCATTGAAGAAATTAGAGTTATTCGCTGAAAGTTATTACAATTCTTCTAAAAGCCTTCTTAAAGCTGCAAACAGTTCAGTACTGCTTCCCAAAATAAAGCTAACTTGTATTTTGCTGCACATTAATTGATAAAAAAAATTGAGTATTCGTGAGCAAGATTTAAATATTATGTTATCCGTATACAATGCATTTAAATAAAAATACTTACGAGAGACTACATTTAGTAATTGATCACACAAGTCAAACTGTTATCATTATTATTTTTTATCGCTGGTGAAGAGCACCTAACCTCACGTAAAAAAATAAACGAGCAACTTAGAAAATTGTCAGAGACAATGTGACGCACAGCATTCAAGAAAATGCCAGCTTGTTTTCTTTTTTTTACAACTCGTTATAGATTGCACAAAAGTTTGCGCAATTTTAACATCTAAGTGAAGTCGAAGCCGATCTCGTGTTCATCTCATTTCGGTGATACGATAATATGTCATGTATCTGATTAGAGCTCACAAAAGCCAACCGACTGCAGTTAGCGTTTTTTCGCTTCTTTTATTATAATATGTTTAAATCTTTGACCTATCTGTGTTATCTAATACTCAAGAGTAAAGAGCTACATCTAATATCGAGCCCTTGACAAATACAAGCGACTAACACTCTTCAAACAAATGCTGTAATATTTCCATACGCTCAACATCCAATACCCTCAGCCTCATGCTCTGATTGAAGTATAAGTTGTAATCTCACGCAACTGAGGCATAAGCAGGGAAGGTGAGGCAGGTAACGGCGTAATTTGCGGGAGGTAAAGACCATGTGGGAAAAGACAGGTGCCAGGGCAAGGCACGGTGGTGCAGCACGCTTGTTGCCCTCAGGAATCAAAAGGCACTGACGTGTGGTATTGAAGTCAGCAACCTGCAAAATGAGATGCCTCAGTAAATGAGTCGCTCGATTCCTCGCCCTAGGCGAGTCCAGATGGAATATCTATGGTCTCGTGTTGGCAGGGACGGAGATGAAGACCATAGTTTTTTGCTCTTTGCCTAAATATTCTTGCTGCTTCTCTCAGACTTTCTGGTATAAATTGGTGCAGTCTCCCTCTATCCTCAATGTTATTTTTCCAAATTACTGTATTTTCTAGTTTTTTGGTGTCTTGTGGGAATACCATATTCAGCAAGTTTTGAAAATAATGCAATAACTCGCGCGTTATTGCGTTAAGCCTCAGTTTTCGTGGACATAACCCTGTTTGATGAAGACTAAATTGTTCATTTCTTCGCTAAAGAACTGAGCGCTTGCGCCTTTGTTACTCTTGCAAGCAAGACTTTAGTTTCAGTCTTTGTGTAAAGTTTGCGTTTTACAACACAAATCTCTGCCGCCAAAACAGGTTTGTGTACGACAGCGTTCCAGACAGAATTTGATGCAGCTACTCTCAGATGGGATTCTTTGTTGCTTTTTATAACACTATTAAGTCTTATTTTTATCCAAATGTTCTTGTTCCCAACCGCTTTTACCAGTTGTAGTTAGTATATCTATTCTTTGGTTAGCTGATTGTCAATAAGTCTATGTGTGAACCTATTGTTATCATAGAGTGTTGTACGAAGCCTGCTGTTGTACAAATGTAGGTTGTGAAGTACGATCGTACCATCAATTTTTAACCTAGCATGTAAAGCTCATTGCTATGTTTTGCACTTGTATACTGAATATGCATTGCATTATTGTATGAATACCTTCCTACGAGGAGAAATAAATGTTTTTGATTTGATTTGCCTCAATATCCTTGTCGGTGACTTTTTTAATTGGTGTTGTTAATAATTCATCAGAAATGTATGTCTGAATATTCGCATCTTTGGGTGCAATTAATTGGTGTTATTAGTTATGTTATTTCTTTGTCTAAATATTCTTCTCTCTGATTTGTTTTAAAGTGCGCTATTGCGAAATTTATCACTCGCCTAGATATTTACCTCAATTAAGGAGGTCATATTTTTCGGAGTTTGTCTGCTTGTCTATTCCTCTGTTTGTTTCTTGCCGAGTCAGCTCAAATATTTTTGGACGCATCTTAACAAATGTACGGGGATTGTTAGGTAAGTGAAGAGAAACCGATGATTAATCTTTGGTGAAACTATGTCCAACCCGTCTGTTCGTTTCCTGCCTCTTTTTCTTGCAAGTTATAGACGAATATTCATGAAATCTGCACGAATTGTATGGTAGATGTAGATATGTCGACCAAAACATAGCGTTGATTTTAGTATATTTAGGTCGATATTGGTGGAGGCAATATTGGTTGTTTAAGGTTTGTCAGGAAACGAAGGTCGATGGTAGTACATGGATGTATGAAGACTATGGTAGATGGTACTACATACATGTTCGAAGACTATATATGGTAGAGCATATGCTAGAGTATAGCCACGGTAGATTATCAACGGATTTCTTTACGTACGATCATGAGTGGAATTCCTCCCATTATTTGGGGAAGAATATGTATGGCTTGCCATTGATCATAATATGGCTAGAATTCCCAACATAATCGACCAAAATAATATTGTATAAATTTAAGTTTGAATGCGAAACATCTAAAAATTCTTATTATACTAAAAATTGGGCACATTTTAGTTTTTTTTTTGTTCCTGTTGATGAATTGCGAAAAATTGCAAGGTTTATATGGACGCTAACCGCTTTGACGCATGTTTTATCTATTTTTTTCCCAATTTTACTAACGCTTTAGAGCTTGAGGGTAGTTACCCACCATTCTTATTTATTTGTTGTATCCCTTGTTAAACAGTATTGCAATCTATGATCAAATATTGAAATCTGTTTTTATGTTCATTCAGTTTGTATCTGTAAATTTTCATCAACAAATTATTTCCATAGCTTAATGTAAAACAATGTTAAGTTTCATGATAAATTTAGCCTTACCTACCCTGTCAACGGGTACTGCCAAAATTCATCAATCGACTCGTGACTTCCTCTGAACTGTGCAGTATAGCTCTATAGCAGCTTAGAGTTAAAGAAGTTGTAAAGAAACGTGCGTTAACTGCACAGACTGGTTCAAGCTCCTGCTCTATTGCATCGTTCTGAAGTTTAGAGTCATTCACCAATCAGAGCTACAGGCCTAACACGCACGTATAAATTACCTTTTTTGTAGAAGCAATCAATCACCAGCAAGCATATCAGGCATCCTGTGCATAAAATGTCAACAGATGAAAAAGTTGATCTTGGTAATATATAGTTGTATCATTTGCTGAACACAGTCGATTTTGGTTGTAAATGGTGTTTCTCACGGTTCACTATGGTAGATCATGGTTGGGCAGCTAAAACCATAATGGTTGTAATTGGGTATGTATGGTTAGGAACTATAGCTGGAAATATGGTTGAAGGTTGTGACATATCTCTACCATAATGCAACCCATAAATGGTTGAATATGGAGGATATTTCGATAACAAACAACCAAAGATCTCGACCATAACCATAGTTGTTCTACTATAATCACTAGCACAATTTCCGACTGGGAAATGCTTATAGTGGTCAGTCTCATAGTTATGCGAACGTTTCTTCTCTATCCAATAAAATATATCTGTCGTACCCACATACTTATAGAGCATTGTTTCTGAAAATCAAGATAAGACATTTATTTATAGAAACGTGGCCGGAGCCTTCATGAGTTGATGGCAAGCAATAGCTTAGTTCAATGAAACCCTTGTTTTCTTCGCTGCTGCCATAGTTCTGCTCTGCATTGTTGGGTCTGTTCCTTCACTAAGCTTCTTATTCAATGGAGCATCATGATCTCGCATCAGTTGCAGCTATTATTCGGAAAAATTGAAATTCGTTATTTTGTGTTTTTTGCTAACTGTTGCTTCAGATTCTTTCAGTGCATAGATTTTAAATTAGGCAAAGAAATAATGCGTTCACTGAAATAATGCTTCCTCAGTTCACACATCTCTGGCCTATATTCATATTCGCCTATCTGCTTTCATGAGGACGGGACAGGAAAAATATAACGATTTTATAAACACAAATCTACTATTTAATATGTATTGCAGTAACTACATAGAATACACAGTCGTCCAAATTCATAGTAAAGAATTTTCAATGGTTCTTTATTTCAGTTATCAAATTATTAGTTCTGCTGAACAGTTACCAAGCAGTCACACATTACACAAAAATTCAGCGTATGGGAGTATCGATGATTTACAGCGATAAAACTGCGGTCGCAACTGTTTCGCTCCCACCAGAGCAGTATCGGCAGTGGTTAAAATTTAGCTGAAGAAAAATAATTACTGCCGTGAAACATCCTTCTTTTCTCCGCTGCTCTGGTGAATATAAGCAAAGAATGTATTGAAAATCTGCTCAATTAGTGCATCAGCAAACCAGAGCAAGCAAAGTTTTGGTGTGAGGAGAAAGTAACAATTGAAATCCAGGAGGGTGCTGTCAGACACCTCAGCCGTTTTTATCGCCAGGATTTCAAACTAAGATAGCAAGAGGTGTGTGAAATTTTGAGGCGTGTTTACTTGTGCCAGAATCTGCAACTAGGTCTAATTTTCGTACGTTTGTGTTCAACGGAACACGACAGGCTTGCCACAATCTTAAACCTGGCCTAATTTTTGCTGCTCTATTATCTTCACAATGTAGCAAGAAAGAACATTGTTTTGATGAACACCATGTGTTTTTTCTATAGTTAAATACTCTACCAGGTCAAAAGTTTGTCACACTCTGAAAAAATATAGGTAGTTATAATCTGAACACGTTACTAGTTTTTTCGACAACAAACTTGAAGAAAAACAATTTGGTAAGAGTTGATGCATTCAATTTCACTGGTATGCATGATATTCGGTATTGCACTTGCTCTCCATGCAACAAGCATGAGTAATTCCTTTAGAAAAAAGCCTTCAAAGCTAACCTCTGCCTTTGACAAAGAACAGGTTTTTGGTTTGCACCGGGCTGGAAAATGCTCCAGAGAATTGTCTCAAATCAGGGTCGTTGGTTTTAGGACTATGCAATACTCAAGTGCAGTCATTCAGTGGAAATGAGAAGAGTGGCAGATCCAAGATTCGGAATATTTGAACAGGCGTTTTCTGAAACGATTTGTGAACGCAAAGCAGCGGACAAGTGTAGAACACTTGACTAGCATATTAAAAGAAGGTCCTAAGAAAATTTCTGCTCGAACCAGGATTCAAGAGATGAAAGAAATGGGTTTAAGAGCTGCACCGCCTCCAGGAAACCGTTGGTTAGTTAAGAAAATCGAACGAAATAGCTCCAATTTGCAAAGGACCCCAGAGATAAGTGGTTGTAGTTCAATGGACACACCTCCTATTGTGGGATGAACGAGGTTCATTTTGTTAGAGAAAATGGACCTCCTAAATCGCTCCTAAAGCACTGACTTCCGGAGGTAGGGTAAGGATCTGAAGATGCTGCTCATGGTCAGGATTAGGTTCGGTAATCTTGTTCGGCTACAAAACGGAATTTCAGAATTATTTCAACATCCAAGATGACCAAGCATTGCAGTCTATTTGTTTTTAGTTTCTTGGTGGTTCCGCTATTTAGTAGGACGACAACATTAGCACAGGTCAGCTGTAGTATAAGATTGGTTTAGGGATCACGAGGAATCATTTTTTCATATGGAATGGCCTCCACAGTCTCCTGATTTGAACCCTATCGAGAATTTATGATATCTGCTAAAAAAGTAGCTGTGAGCCTCAATTAAATATAATTATCTCTACTTTCTTCGTTGGAAGATCTGTCTGTGGACAAAATTGATATTCGCTTAGTTTGTTTGCAAAATCTTGTAGAATCTATGCCTAACAGTTAAAGCTGCAATTGTTGCTAGAGGTGGTTCAATAAATCTTTGATCTTGATTGGTTCCATTACACCCACATTACAATTCGGCCAAGTAGTGTAGATATAACTTACATGGTATTCATAGTTATATGCACAAAAATGAATATTATGGTATGCAAATTCCTAACATCTTCTTAACTGAAACACGTAGGAAGTATATTTATTTTTTACTT
Organism: Parhyale hawaiensis; assembly: GCA_001587735.2. NCBI lineage: Eukaryota > Metazoa > Arthropoda > Malacostraca > Amphipoda > Hyalidae > Parhyale > Parhyale hawaiensis. The sequence goes on from LQNS02000155.1 coordinate 3,717,650, forward strand.
TTTCCTTGATCTTTTCCAAAAAAATTCTGGCTTTTTAGTGTTTCCATTGCATCAACTCTGTCGTTTGCTAGCCCTGACATTTTTTTTCCAATTTTAAGTCTTACGCTTTAATGGTTCAACTTCAACTGCAGTTGCCAATTAGGCTACTATACACTCGTTTTTATTTCCATTGCACATAGTTGTACTCAGCAAATTTTACTTTGCTGAATGGAAAATCAAATCATTGTATTTAGCTCGGTATTTCTAAAGTCGATAAAACTTTAAATAATTTTAGTTCGTCCATCGATACGTCGTATATGAAATTACACTCCGTAACGCTAACGAAGTCGCGGAAGAGGTCAGCATTGCCTTTGTCAGCTAATTGTATTCTTAGAGAAAAAACTGAGCATAAAATGAGATCGTGTAACCAATTAGGGGCCCAGGAAAATAATAAGATAGCGCATTAGTGGCTTTTGGCGAAAAGGTTTATTGAGAAAACAAGAGGTTGTTTGCTTGAATTCATTGAGAAGTGAACTCTTATGAAGGTAGGATAGTTCGCTTTTGAAGTGTTAGAAAAAACTAAAAATGAACCTTTGACATCTTGTTAGAGAGCTTTACAATGTCCACGGATGTAAACGGAGTTTTGAGCAAAGAATTAAGTAACAAAAACATTTGTTGTCGATATTTTAATTCACTCAAAATTGCTAGCAATTTCAACATTGACTAAATGGCAAACCTTTTTTTTTATTGAGTCAGTAAAGTTTAAACTAGTTTATTCATTTTGTGATAAAGAAGACGGATGAACACTCGACTACAATAGTAATTGAATTGGCTAATCCAATCTACTGTTTATGCTATCGAACACATAATACTTAAATAATTATATGGATAGGATATGGACTCGACATTACCGTAATGATGCTCCCTGCCTGAGTTATTTTGGTGTCCCACGTCTGTTAACGGAGCATGGAAAACGAAAAGACTGAAGTCTGCATGTTGATTTATTCTGGCAGTGTCGACAAAATCCCATTCCAACGTTCAGCCAACCTAATGCTTATATGTGTTGCAATGCATCAAAGATAGAAAAATATAATTATTGTTTGTCATGTCTTTTGATGTCTACAGTAATTAACATTGAGCTCGAAACGCAAAGGATTGAATAAATTTCGGCACAATTTTTTATTTGCTGACTTTCCTTTGTTAGTTTAACGCATGACACGAACAAAAGAATAAACACGTCATAGTTTACAGTCATGGTTTGCAAGTGGAAATTGTCATTTTACAGTACATGCTCTAAAATAAATTATTTACTTTGTGCGACAAGATATGAAAATTCTGCTATAAATCGATCAATCTATGTTAGATTGTCATATCACAATGCATGACTTAGATTACAAATGGCGTTCGGTGAGCTCTGAGATGCAAATCATCTTAGTTGTTCACAGTGACCTTACCCGTGGCTACGTCAGAGTTCATTCCCCCGATAATGAAACATTCGTAACGGGCGTATCGCCTTTCATACCAAACGAACGCTGCCTCTGAACGACCAGTTTTGAATTTCCGGCTCTCGAGAATTGCATGGCGCCGCCCCAGCACCACCCGTGGAATTGTGTAGAATTCAGGGGAGTTTGCGGGCAACACCGCCTGCCAACGAGGCTCGCTGGCCTCTTCTAAAATCTAAATCAAGACGACGAGATGGAAGTGGTTGGTGTTGTCAAACAAAGTTATTCTATCACACTGCAACAGTATAACGTGGGTGCTCACGGATTCTAGGGCTGAGGGTAGGACGTTGGTCCAATTTTGCGCATGAATTTCTGGGAGTTTGAGGCAATTGTCTGTGTTGCATGCAGGTGCAATAGCGGTCACAGTCACACGGCCTTTGTTTGCTGTGGAAGTGTGAAGCCAAGAGCTGTGGTTTAGGCCTGGACAGGCGCGAGTGTCGTGTCATGGCGCCGCTCTTCTCTTATGAAGATTGACTTCGTGTGAACTTCACGACTATCCAATTTTTTATACAATGGTTAGTCTGGTCAGTACGTGTGTGGCAAATATTGCCGTAAAAGCAATACCATCAGTTTAAACCTATAGCTTTGATATATAAACCATATAACCACCGACTAAACCTTTAGCTTTCCATGAGAATAACGTCGTATGAAATGTTGAATGGTTAATAGTGATAGTTCGCTAGAAGAAGTCTAAGAACATAGAGAATGTGCTGTTTGTTATCTTCATGTTTGCCTAGTGTCATTTCACTCATTCATAAAGATTTGTTGCGACAATGTATTTATATAGTATTCAGCATTTTTTACTAGTCACTTTGCGAAAGTTGCTGATTAATTAGTAAGTCGCTAAAAAAATTAATACAGCTCTACTGCAACAGTCTTAGTTTAGAGAAGTGCAGTGCCACGCTAACCGCCATAAAACAACCTTAATTTTTCACGGAAAATTCATTTTACTGACGCCCTGACGGAAACAGCGTCTGATTCTCATAAAACCAATTACTGTGAAGGCAAGGATCAATGTCGTCACCAAGTTCTGTGTATTGCACTACACTGGGGCGACCACAGGCACTCCTGCGGTAGACGCAACAAGCGCTGCCCACTATATTACCCTATACCGACATGTTGACAAAGCAAATACCTCCTAATTGGATTGCCTGGAGGCAGAGGAACTTGTTTGCATTTTCAGTGCTAAGGTTTGCAAGTATAAACAAGTTGAGCAAATAATCCCCTGCCTCTGATCCTTTCTTTCCAACTTCGGCTGGTGGAACAAAATCTCTGTCTACAATGCCTCGGGGTCTTCCTGCCACAACGGGCTGTTGACGTCGAATTGTTAATGTGAATGCTGGCGTATTTGCTGCGTCTAGACAGGCAAGGAATAAAGAAAAAAAAATTTGCCGTAACCTCCAGTTATTATTGTGGTTGAAGGCGCGCCTTGCTGCTTCTGGATCTTCAAGGAGCAGAAAGTCCGTGACAAGTCCTGTCGCTTCTCTTGCCGCATTCCGGCTGCTCCGTGTTGGGAAAGCAGAAAATTATCTAGCCTAGAACTTCATTTAAGAGCGTCGAATTAATAATTATGGATTGAGTTTCAAGCGTTAATCACAAATCGTTTACGCTTGAAATGGCCGCTAGCAAGCTAAAGCTAATAGGCATAAATTATTTCTAGCTAAGTGAGTAAATAGAATTAGTCATATTCATAACCTCTATTGCTTCTATGGATGTTCCTCTAGAAACTTTTTGGGGCTATTGCAAATGCTGGCAGCTCGGAAGACAATATAAAACAAAATCAATTGAAATTCGGCATCAACTTTTGAGTTACTAGTTGGTATCCGCTGTTAAAATATTGTCGGTGGTCCAAACGCTTTTCAAATTGTTCATTGAAGAGGACAATAGAAATTGAATTTGATTTACATACAGTATATAGGACGGCTGCAATTGCTCTTAGATGAGGTCTACATCCAATATTTCCGTTTTTAATAGCTATCGCCAACAATTGCTTGAACGGACAACACAGTATAAAATAATCTCATTGGTTGAGTCACGGGTAAATACGGAGAATGCAAGCATATTCCTGAGTAAGCGTTAGTGGATACAATAGCAATTGTAACAGCTGACCAAGCATTAATATCTCTATATATTAAAATTATTATTTCAAAATAAATAATTCCGGTTCATTGGGTGAGGATATAAATGATAGTTACCTGATATAATGTTAGTTATTATCATTAACGCCACCTGATGCATCTACAACTACTTGCTACATGTAGCACCATCATTTTCACGCCAAAGGTTGGGCAATTTTTCGAGAACAAGATAAAATAGTTGTTGTGCCTACATCGATCAAACCCAAGAGATGGTCTATTTCCGTTGCGACATCTTCATGAGCCTCCTGTCAAGAGCCCGCTCAAAAAGCAATGCATCATTCCTATTTTTGGTACTGAGCGTTTTCTTATATTGTGAAGGAGTGTCCCATCGGAAATAGCTTAATTTCCGCTACATCACGCCCTATTACCACCACAAAAAAGAGATAATTCTGTGGTGCAATAATATTTGTAAGACACCTGCTGCGGCTTGCCTGACCGTGTATTGAAACGGCAAGTTAAACCGATCTATAATTTTACTGCATTTAATATGTTTAGCATCAGAAGTTAAATTATCTTACTATTAAACTACCTCATTTAGCTGTGAAATGACCTTCTGTTTAACGCCTTCCATTGGATTAACTATTGCAAATGGCATTTTATGGTTCTGCTCACCTAACAAAGTAACAACTACATTATTTTTAGCTAAGAAGTACTAACCGACAACGAAATTACAATTATTTGGCCTCCTGGGAAATTGCAAGGGAATGATAATTCTCCTATGTCTGTGCTTATGACATGCAACTATCCGATGGATGGATGTATACGCCAATTTTCGGTTTTCTGCGAAGACGAACAGAACTGGGTAACGAACGTGCAAATTCTGCTCCCATGCCCAGCATCTTGCCAATGGACGCATAAGCGAATATTTGCTTTCTACGAAGATGCACATGACAAGCGACTCTTCAATTTCCGCACTCATGCCAAGCATCTCACCGCAGGCAGAGCCGGCAGGTTCGGGCCGCCTGTACTGCATGGGGAAGACCGACAACGATAACGTCCACGTCTTCCTGAGCAACTTGCGAGAGGAAATTATCGGTGATGGAAATGCGGGCAGACGCTGCAGAACTCAACATCAAGACGCTGTTCTCAGGAGCTTTGGCCAAGCGTCGCAGCAATATTGCGGAGGAAGAAATTTGCTACGGCGATGCCAAATTTTTAAAATGTCTCTTATTCGAAGAAGCTAGCATAACTCGGGTAACTTCTTGCACGTCTCAGAAAACTTTAGACTGCGGGTTTTAAGGAACCAAGAAAAATTTAAATAATTTGGTTGATTTGTTATAAAATATCTATAAGATATAAAAACTTCGTTCATTACTGAAACTGACATCTTCTTATAATATAATGCACTTGGGATACTCACAGATATTGACTATGCAGTTGATTTCTTAATCTCCTAGTTGAGACCCGTCCATGCACTTTTTAACATAAAATGCAACGCCTACATGTACTATGTATTATACTAGTGTATTCAGTCTTCAAAACTTCAAAAATGAAGAGGAAGAATTTGCGATGATACGTCTTTATTGATCGCACTTTCGTTTATTGATCGCACTTTCGTTTATTGATCGCACTTTCGTTTATTGATCGCACTTTCGTTTATTGATCGCACTTTCGTTTATTGATCGCACTTTCGTTTATTGATCGTCCTTTCGTTCATTTTGCACACGAAAGATGCCTTGCAGCTGTCAAATTAAAGGATTTTGAGATGAGTGTTCGGCCTCGCTTCTGTTGAGCAGTGCAACCTTTCTTTCCCAATCCGTGACGCGCAACAAAATTGATCCATTTTAACATGGGCCCATATGTCACTCATAAATAATTATGAGCGCCCCATCATAAATATGTGATGTTATTTTTCTGTCATTTTTTTCGCGCAGGTGAAAAGCTGCCTCATCAAAGAAAGAAGTTGAGCTGGTAATAATAATAGCCGAGACTAAACTTTTGTGTTCGTCGCTCGTCTTTTTGTTTTTAGGATACTTTGAAGAATGTCTTATCCTGCACCTCGTCGATCATCTAACTATTTGGTTTTCTTGTAAACTTAGACCAGCTGATGTTCGGATGCGAGAAGAAACTGAGAAACAAGAAGCACCAGAGAGCTAAGAGAAGGCGTAGATATCTTGATTGCACAGGAAAAGCAGAAAGTGTATTCAAAATATGAGGTTGCATCCCGCTGTTATCAACTGCAACCTGGTCAATTTTGTGCGTATCTGTTTTTACGCAGCGTGACAGAATCGCCTATCTCTAACCTCACCTGATTTTCTCCAATCTGTTTCCTTGAAGAGTGACAGAAAACGGATAGATTAACAAACATATAATAAACAGCTAAACACATAGTAATCTTTCTTACTTTATAGACTACCATCTAATATGATACTATGTAGAGCTAAATCATTCTTCTTTAACAGCTTCCATAAATTATTTCTAGAAGTTTACTTGAACATGAAGCAAGAAGGAAATCTTATGAAGCGTATATAATTATGTTATTGTGATACAGGGACTACATGAAATTCCTAAATTTCGTGGCTCATGTAATTATCTTTCCATTCATTTAACTCACTTTGCCTCATCTAACCTAACGCACTTTGTCTTACCCCACGCGCCCCGGCTAATCTGGTGCATATCCTAGAACTTCAAGGTTTTTCATCTCAACACTGGCTACTTAGTCGTACTGTTACAGCTATAGGGCTTCCTAAGTTTATCAAAATGCATGCAAACGAAGTCTACAAGTTTTCTTGTAAAGATTGATTAGAATTATGGTAACCACATGGTGCATATGGAGGTACAAGCTTTTCGTTCACTATAATGTGAAATATAGAGATGATATTACCTAACATTCCTCCAATTCAATGATGAATTGCACATATTCAGGGTTCATTAAAACGTAGACTGCGTAGTAGAACACATGTGCCAGTGCTCGCAACACGTAGCGCGCATCGCAGTCTAAGTACTATTGTTATTAGCGTGTGTTAAATCCACTATAAAGCCAGTACGGTACAGCGGCTGGCAAGCTACCACAACTGAGCCAGCAGCAACAACACTTCCCTCCTATCTCTAGTGATAGCCGAAGCGAGGCAGTGCGGAAGCAGAAGCCGTCGTTGCGGAAGAGTGAATTCAAATGGTGTCCCCTCATCAGTAATACAGAGCGGTGAGGTCTAACACTTGTAAACTAGACAGCAGTCGTGAAATTCGCAGTGTGAGCTCCCACATGAATATTAATTAAACAACAAACGATATTTTCTAGCAGATGTCCACCCCCTTGCACCAACCTGCACGGACAAGCTTTGGTACTCAAGTGTGAACACGAGACTGCAGGGTCCGAGCATGAGATTTTAATCTGTAAACTTACCTGAGCCGTGTCGTGGTTAATTTTGAACAGGCTTTCACTTTCCATTAAATATTTCCAGTTATTTCATCCCCGGTAGCTGCGATTACTATTATGTATAGCTGTTAACGCGTAGGAAGATCTTAATCTGTACAGAAGACGAGTATCAAACAAACAGCCATCCTTAATAGTATATACTAAAAATGACTACCCGTGTGACAGTTTTAATCCCTTATTCGCGTTTTATGATTCGAGGCCCTTAGATGGAACCACTGCTTCAGATTATCTAAGATGTGTATGTGACTGATTGTTCCTCAGAATATAGGACGTGCTGCATAATCTCTTTCAGAAAAAAATATTTTGAAAAAGTAGCAAAACTTGAGTCAGACAAACTTACGATATCGAAAAGGAAAAACAGTTTTCTGAATCTGTATCTCACTAGCTGGAACCTGGGAAAAGTGAAAAGAACAAAAGCAATGTTCTTCAGCGATATCTCATACCCATATCATGCATACGAAGTGTGAAAGTATGTTCCAAGTCAAACATCAAATCTTCAACCTATGATCAACTTAAAGAATAAAAAATTTGTCTAGTGTTGTTCCTTTGCGAAATCGGATTTAAAGCATCCTAATTTCTCCCATCTATTACTGAAAGAACCTGCGAAAATTTTACAGAACAAAAGCACTGTTCCTCAATTTTGATGCCGTCGGACCCGTCTCAGGCATACGAAGTGTGAAAAATGTTCCAAGTCAGGCAGTGGATATACCACTCCAGACCTGCGAATAGTGGCAGCTTAAATTTCAACTTAATTTCTTCGCCTATGGATCCCTCCCGACGACCTTAATTTTCCCCTATTTAATACTGATGAAAGAGTCACAGTCGCACTAACTAATGGACATACAAGCAGAATTGTAATACAGATAACACATTTTACAGACCAAATTAACTCTACAATTTATTTTATGTCAACAACAATTCTTTTTAAGTTTTAAACGCTTCATAAGCAATTCAGGTGTCATATAAATGTTGGTTTACCCTAATGATGCTGACAAGTACGATCATACAGAAACTATTTCACAGCAAACTGCATCTTCTCTGTTCGTTTAGGTTGAAGTAGTTTCCAAAATTCAATATCATTGTTATAAATCAAATTGTAAAGACATTTTCAATGATTAATTTGCGCAACGATCAAACTCTATAGAGCCGCAATAGTTGCCGACTACAGTCCTCTGGTTGTAAATTTTTCCACATGTATGGAACGAGGGGCAGAAAAAGACTGACAGCATAAGGTATTCAAAATAGGATATTTATAGACACTGCTGATCTGGTCGTGATAAGACGACGGTGAAATATTTATGAGACTTTCTCATTAATCACATTTTCGTTATGATTTGCTCATATAAATAATAATGCTATACAACTGTCAACTTGAATAATCAGAAGAGGTGACCGCTTTCGGTTTCAGCTCTGCCGTGCAGCACAATGCTTCCTTCTTCTCCGGAAGATGAAAAATAAAATAATTAAAATAAGTATATAATCCTTCTTAGAAGAGAGTCAACTATCACTCAAAAATTGAATTGAAGCTCTGTTTCCCTGATATACGACCATAGTACTTCAGTCAAATTTTTTTTTCCTCATTGAAAAGCTGTTTTGCCAAGGAAGAAATCTAGCTAGATTAAAATAATAACTGGAATAAAGCCTTCGTCTTTTGCACCCTTTCGTAGATCTACTAGAGACTCATAAGAATATTTTGCGCTTTGCTTTGCTGGTCGTTTGCGCAAGCTACGTATCATGAAGTCAGAGCAAACTAGAGCACTCTGAGAGTGCATACCTCCGCCAAGCGAGGCAACGGTAGCAAAATTTCAAATTTTCTCTGAAACCATAATTTTCCTTGTATAAACTCCAAAGTCTAATCTTTTGTGCCTTTTGATAGTAATAACAGCTTGTGCAATTTTCTTGAAGATCCGTTCATAACTTTTTGAGTTATACTGCTAACAAACGTTAAGACAAACATGAGTCAAATATACAAACGAACAAACCGATCTGCACCAAAATTTAATCATTTATGTCTTTTATCAATACTAATAACCCCTATAAATTTCATAGAGATCCATTCTTTATTTTTTGAGTTAGTGTGCTAACAAGCATAAAATTAATAACAGTGACAAACGAACTAGTGGATCATTATCAAAATTTGGTCATTTTACTCTTCATTATACACCTATCAAATCATGTTAATTTCATAATAATCCAATCCTTAACTTTTTGATTTATGGCATTGAAAAAATGAGGCAGACAAACAAACAAACCTAACAATCCCTGTAAATTTCGTCCAAATCGGTTCAGAACTTTTTGAATTATCTTGGTGACAGACAGACAAACAGAGAGACAGACACGACGAAAACATAACCTCCTTGGCGGAGGTAATAAAATACAGGAACAGCACCGAAGCAAAAATCAGCATTTACGAGGCTGCAAAGGGTTTCTCAGGTGTCTTCATTGCTGGGGTTCAAAACGGGCTAAGCAAGAAGTACTTTCAAAACGGAAGCGTCTCTAACTTTGTTACTCTGCAACATGGTCTAATTTGTGCCTATCGGTTTGCAAAGGTATGTCACAGCATCGTCAAAAACTTCAACCTGGTTAATTTAAGCTGATCGGTTTCTTCAAGTGTACCAGAAAATTTGACAAACACGCAAATCAACAACCAAACAGAATAATAAATACCAGCCGGACCCGGTTAACTAATGTTTTCACGTTGTAACGGTGACATGCTTTTGCTTAGAATTTAGTGATGATACAAACTTTTTGTTAGTTAATTCGGCTGCTGTTCACAAATTTCATTATTACCACTAGACTGTGTATGGATCTCCATTTCGGTCTTGGCTTGTCTTGCAACTTCGTATACTCAGTATAGGCTTAGTCTTTGTAAATTTGGAATCCACTATATAATAAAACACAATTGTTGATCGCTTGCTCCCTCACTCCCTCCCTTGCTTGCTCCAATGTTGGTCCGTCTCTCCGTCACGCAGTTAAAGAGTTTAATAGGAGAAAATTCATGTACTGAAAAACAAGTTGAGATACCATGCAATTTCAGCGCTTGGAGTACCAGTGACAAATATAGCTCTGGATCTCCGACCTCTGGATCCCGAGCTCTGGATCCCCAGCCTCTGGGTCCCCGCTTTCATTGCTGAATGATATCGAAGCAGTTGAATCTTCACGCTGAGCAGACACCTTTTTATATTGAATTTACATTGCAGCAAAATTTCGACGCTGAAGGTTCAACAATCAGTTGGTATCCACAATACGGTGAGCCCTGGGCTTTTCCAGTGAATTCTCTTGACTGAACTATTATTTTCTTAGTGCAACTTAACGCTTAATCAATTCCAAGCTGATATTCACTCCTTATCTTGCAAGGGGATATTTTACTATCACAAAACTCATGGTTGTACAGCTTGCGTTTCACCAATAGAAGATCAGGCCTGCAGGGATGAGACCTATAATACAGCTAAACCTGTACTGGGAACAGGAACAATAAAAAGCTCAATTATAAACTTTCTGCCGTCATTTTTAACGGCTGGGCCCTCTAGTAATAAATAAACTTCAGTTTACTAGTCATTAGTTATTCCTGGTCCATAGATAGAGACATGCTGCTCACACGGCCCGCAGCAACGTAGCTTAGTTTGAACTAATTCAGCACTTCTAACTTAACCTACTGTACTTCGTATCAATAAATGTCCGTCAATTAACCCTGGCGAACTCCGTCAACCGTAACACGATCCGTCTACCTTGACACAGCCCGTGTCTAACCCATCTTAGTACTCTGCAATCGCCGGTGAATCTCCCATATGTTCCATCAGCAGAGAATTCGCTCTTGTATCTACATAGATAGGGATATGGAGGTACAGCAGTACTTCCCGCATTGTTCTCCTATGTATTTCAACGCCTTTTCTAAGCTGTTTCCCATAGCTTACAGAGAAAGTAACCCTTCATAATCGTACACAGTTCCATTTTTTTTGTCAGCGTATCCGCTGGGGCCTTGCTTGATTTTATGCGATAGTTGTAGAACAAAGTACAACAAACTCGACCCATTTCTTCAGTAACAGCTTCTCGTGTTACCGTAACTCTTTGTTCTCAAAATGTTATTGTAGGTATTTCCTTAGACATCCCATATTTGCTTCAAAAAATACTGCAGAGTCTAGATGCTCAAAACTACCCTCTTCGTTGTCTCATGCTGTATCCTAGCTATGTAGGTACGTCTTTGGCCATATCAGAATACAGTACCATGACCCACGAGCAGAGTGAATATAATATGGCGTGAGAAAATAATGAACATCACTTGATATGATACGTAACTTCTTACCTTCACTTCGAAGCTGAGTGAAAACTTTTACAAAAAACTAAAGATGCACAACTATGGATGAAATTTCTTCCGGCCAAAGTCAGAGCTTCTTCCTAGATGAATAGTCGAATTTTCCCTATCAAATACTCGAAGCGCAATGTCTAAAAACATGGACGGACGTATGGAACTGCAAACAAATTAATTATCAAACACTATAATAAACAGCGTAGTGTATCTATTTCTTTACGAATTTGTATGTTTCATGTCACGCTCTTAACGAAATAGCTGAAATGCAGGCCACGTTGCAGATTTTGTAATTAGGTAGCATTTTCATGGAGATCGATGACTAGGTTGCTGAAGATGGCGAAAGAGGGATTGTTTGTCTTGAATCTGAATACACTTTTTGCTTGAGACACTTCTTGAAATAGAAGCAATAACGATATATGGATCGTTTTTAGCGTTGCCATTGAGTCTCATTTTTGTAACTTTCTCCATACATCAAAACATATGCTTGCTCTCAGTTCACGACGTATAAATACAGTATATGATGAACAAAGCACAGACGAAGCAATGATTTTTCACGGGGTGGTAGACACAACATTTGCTTTTTTCTATAGCTTGCTTTCTTCTTTTGGCAAACGAAGTAGTTTCCGCTTCAACAGAAAAACTTAGATGCAGTGAAAGCTCATCTTTCGGTAGACAGGATACGCGGCAAGGAATCTATGTATTTATATGCTAGTATACGTACCTTTTGTAGCGTGAGTCACGCTCTTCACTGATAGAAAGAAGAAATTTAGAGAATTGATCAGGCAGCATCATTCAACTTGCAGGAAGCTTTGATTCTCACTCTCTTAATAGGACCAGATGCGTAACTAGGATACACTATGGGAGAATAAAACGGGTAGTGTTGGACATCTCGGCTCTAAAATAAGGAGATACAATGGCATCTTGAACACAGATGGTTACGCTACTGTGACTGACGAAATTTGGAGAGTCTGTTGTGATATAGCTATCGCATCAAACAAAGCAGAAATATGGACTACTGATCAATATCAAGGGTTCTCGTAATAGTGCAAAAAAAAAATAAAATAACGGATTTACCGACAAAAGATTGAGACGTGTAAGATTATGAAGGGCTAAATCATCCGTAAACTCAGGGAAACAAAGCTAGAAAAGGCTTGTAAATACACAGGAGAACAATGCAGAAAGCACCGTCATGCTTCTACGTCTTTATAAGGACACAAGTGCGAATTCTACTCTGACAGAGCAAATGAAAGGTTCACAGGTGATATCAACGTGCTACTCGAGCTTAGACGAGGTGCAAGGCAAACGGGCTGATTAACGGTAAACAGAGTTAAGCGGTAGACATTTGTTTAGACGGGGTGGGTTAAGTTAGAAGCACTGCCTTAGGTCAAATTAAGGTAAGTGCAAACGTTTATTAACCGTGGATTCTCCGCGGGTCTTGCTACTTTAATTTCATTTAGTAATGCTCTACTGCTTGCTAATGTAAAATTTTTCTGCGTGTCATCTAATTTTGGGGCGATTGTGTTGAGGGATGGTCCTGGAACCAATAAGCCGAGCTAAACGTACGAGAGATCATTGTAGGCGTTGTAGAGGAATCTAGTGTAATATTGTGACTCCCGCATTTATATAGTTTTAAAGATATAATTCCTTCGTGCCTCATTCCTTCCAATTCAGGAATGATGAGGTGAATGTATCAAGCTTACTTCCAATACCAACACCAGGAACCTCAACATTGACAAAACGTCGCCGAAATTTAGGTGTTACACAGTTTTTTTTTCTGCCAGGGATGCTGCCCGCCACTTGCAGTCTTTCGACAAAGCCCTAAAAGCTTTTGTAAAACTTGGGCTCGGTGCAACAGCAGCCCTAAGCCGATTACTGGCTACAAGATGCGGCAGTGACGGTCGTAAGAAGAGATAACAACCTCTCTAATGCTAGTGACAACCGGCGCTGCTACGGCGCTCTCAAGCGCTACAATAATACCAACAAAAAGTGGTTATCCGCACCTCGCTCTGAGAGTAGCTGCCGGGCTGGATAAATAGGATGAATTTTGGTGCAGTACTCGTCGTTATTGTAAGTTTCTATGCGTATAGTATCCCTATAGTACATGAAAATTTCTCTGATATCCTCCCCCAGGTTTTATCACTGAAAACGATTTCAAGGGGTTTACTATGGGTAGTAAACTAAAGATATATGCAGTGCAATGTCCCCTAGCTAGTTCTATATCAATACAATATAAATCAATTTCTATGAGTTCAAAAAATGAAGTAATATAAATATCTATATGGCGTATCCTGCCAATAAATTTGTGTCAGTTACGTGACGTCAATACCTAAAAGTTTAATAAATGAGGTAAATAATTTAAATGTATCTGTAATATACTCCACCTAATGGCATGCGCTTCTACCAGTTTCTACAATGGGATATAGGTAAATGGAAGCTTTCAGTAATATCTGCTGACAGGTTTTAGCAGTTAATTTTAGCATGTAAGAGTCTGGAGGCAATAGGGAACGCAAAATTGGTAGTGCCCTCTGCTTCAATTTATTCATTGAGTTCAGTGTTATTGAGTGCTGAAAATTAAGTCAATGTGTCTCTTTCGGTAGCGTGATCTCTTTTTCGTTTACTAGACTACCAAAAGCAACCCTTCTGTTAAATAAGTCTTGAAAATATATGTATCTGAAAACGACTTACCATCCCATTGAAAAAGTTCGCAATTCTATTAAATCCACCAACTCTAAAAATTCCACAAAGTCCATCAAGTATACAAAACCCAAGAAGTGCACAAAAACCGGTGTCCAAGTTTATTCCAATTAATAAGCCATTTTCGGGTACGTATCCTGGATACGGTTTTGGGAAGGCTTCGAACAGACGGACTGACGGACAGACAGCTCTCTTTTTATTATATATATATTGAAGAATTAAATTACAAGCAAATCATTTAGTTGATATTTTATTACCCACGACGCGTTTCGCTGTAACCTCAGCTCATCAGGTGGGAGGATCGAAGATGGCGAAGAATAATATTTCCATGACATCTTGAAAATTTCAGCGGTTACCACATGAAGATGTAAATATGATACCAGTTGGACTAAAGCTATAAATGACATTTTCTCTAATACAAATGTTTTGTCGTTTCTTAACTAAGTATATCCTGTTCACTTCACCTACTGCACTAAATACAGACACACAGAAGTGCCGAAAGCGACAGTTTACAACCTGTACGGGTTTCAATAGGTGGCACATCTGCATGGTAGACTCCATAATAGTTACGAATCCTACAGCTGGCGTAAACATAACAAACTATAGTCCAAAATTCGACTCGGAAGTGCAGACTGCAAATATAGATTTCTTACTACGTTGAAGAACGGCAGGAATATACAATGCTTGTCGAAAAGGAGAAGCGATACATCCTCACAGCTGAACTTGAGTAGCTCGAAACCAATAGTTGAGGTAGTCTTCTTTCAAATGCCAAGAGCATAGAATTTAGATGCGATGGTCGGTATCTTGAGATGTTAGTAGCTCTTCGTCAAACCGGTATCACATTTACATCTTCATGTGGTAACCGCTGAAATTTTCAAGATGTCATCGAAATATTATTATTCACCATCTTCGATCCTCCCACCTGATGAGCTGAGGTTACAGCGAAACGCGTCGTGAGTAATAAAATTTCAACTAAATGATTTGCTTCTAATCTAATTCTTCAGTATGTACGCCATCTACAACCAGAATATATATACAGTATACATATATTTTTTAGTTTATTGTCGATGAGCCTGTTTAAGGAGAAAAAGTAAAGCTTTCGGTGACATAGGTTGCTTAGTTTTACGAAACTTGTTAATTTCAATTTCATCGAAAGTGTGAGCTTATGGCATGGTAACATAATCTGCCCGCTAGATGTTGATTTCGATGTCCGTTCTCAAGGTTTTGTTATTGACATCAATCGATTTATGCTAAAGAAATAGTTACTGCAATGCTAATGGAAACAGGACAGAGAGGTCCCAATAATTACTTTCTTAAGAAGTAAACTACCTACAGAATAGGTGAAAATTTGGTTAAATAAAGCACACTGATGTCATAGGCAAAATCGGCTCAATAAGAGATATGTAAACATTAGCTGAACGTCATTCTAAGAGATACAGAACAATGTTCCATACCTAGTATAGCAAACAGGCCCTCAAGCACAAGCGGCCGCGAGGACTGTCGTGTACTATCATCTCGAGCAATGTCTAAGAGTAAGACACGGAGAGTTACAGGTAGGAATCACAAAGATGTAAAATATGTATTGAGAAGCCAAATCCCAAATAGAACATCACAGCCGAAGCTTTCCTGCTTTCAACTGAGGCAAATTCAAGTCAGCAGATCAGTTCCAGGCAATCAAGGCTCAGAAATCAAGATGTCACTTTTTGTAGGAGCCAGAAATGAAAGACCTGAGGGTTTTGCTTCCTGAAAAATTGTGATGGAATGAGAAAACTTTTTTTGCCTGTAGCAGCCCGCCGTCGCGGCGCTCTTAATAATAGGCGAACCTTTTTAGTCTGGAAAAACCTCGCGGAAAAGGCCATTATTTTTTGCTGCTTGCCGTAACAACTCGGCGCACTGGCACTTTTTGCAGCGAGACAAAAAATTATATTAGAGCGTAAACAAAGCAGAACTTCAGTAAACTTCCGCACACTGGATGCAGCGTACTTAACAAGTAGCGTGATTATTCAAAACTTGTGGCTATTTCGTATTTCATGTCCAGAGCTGACACAGTCATAGGTAGAAAATATTATAGGCACACGAGGTACATCATTCTTCGCTCACGAAATATCAGTGTTTGAAGCTTCGAAAAGCCTGGAAGAATTTCCCTAAATATGCAGGTACATATAGTATATAGGTGCTCGTTCATTGTAGATGAATATTGAATAAGCACTGGCAATACCAGAATTCTCCTGATACTGAAATAACACATAGATCAATAGATGCTCATTCATAGTAGATTCAATGATGATGATGATGATGATGATGAGCATATTACTGATTGTACGTCCATTGATAGAGCTAATGAAAGCCATGGTGTAGTCTACGATCCAGTTTATCTTTTATAAGGAATTGTTGGAATGTTGTCGGTCAAATGTGCATGTAAGAACATGACATCCCCAAGTGAACTCACAAAATATTGGCACATCTATTTAAATACCTATGCCTTTTGTTTCATCCCTAGAAATTAGTGTCATCAGCACAATACTGAAATATCCAGTATGAACAGTTCCTAACTCAGTAACTACCCACGACATGACTGTCTCATGTGCAGATCGCTCACCTAACACAGTTGACTGAGAGAGTCTCTGAAGTTACAGCAACTTTTTAGAATCTGTTGAGGTGAAGAGAAAGCGGTGCTGTATAGGCTACAGTGCGGGAGTCTCTAAACGTGTGTCCGTCACCTCGGGCAATATCTTTTCTGGGTTCAGTGCCTCTCAAACCCTTGTCGGGGAAATAATGTTCTGCTGTATATTGTGGAGTTGTAATAACGCCATCGTGCATAGCACCGGAATTACTGTCATCATGTATCTCATTATAATGGTGGAAAATTGGTGCTGGTGTATCAGGAACGTTGGTCTTTTAAAGCGTTGGTTTTTAGATCAGATGAATTTATTTGGTTTTTAATTTTAGGTGGTCTTCTGCATTTTACAATCGTTAACTTCAGATAATAAATTTTGAAACGGTGCGGCAGATTATCGCACGCGCTGGTCTCTCTCTATATGGAAGTGTACCGTATGTGTCCCGAGACCGATCAAGGCATTACTGTGACCTCTGTACAAACTTTCGATATGGTGCGGCCGACCACTGCCTGTGTCACCAGCGCCACCATCCTCCAAACTGCCAAATACACAACTGCCCAAGTCACATATCCATAAGCAATTATCGTGTCCTCCAAAGCTCTACATGACCAGTGAAGAAACTCCAAGTTAGCTTTGCAGTGCAATATTTGCATTTCTGTCATGAATTGCTTTGTTTGACACGGGCAGTGTATCGTGCGCTGCACTCTCAAGTGCAAAAATGAGTGTTCAGCGTCGTACTCTGACCGGTGGCACTATTATTTCTTTATCTTTTTATAAAGCTGGGCTGCTGCTAGAATGCCGACTATGGTACACTGGACCCTAAAGGGCTACCATGCGCTGTAAACATTTATAGGCTGAAAGCGTCCAGCCTATTTATCACTTCCTTTGACATTTGTTCAGTTAACGCAAGCTGGGTTTAATATATTTATCACAGTGGGCAGCTCTTGAATGCCGTCTATGGTACACTTGAAACTGACGGGTTACAATCCGCTGTAAAAAAGTTTAGGTTAAACGTGTCCATACTCTCACTCTGACATTCCTTCACTCGACCTAAATACAAGTACAGTTTATATAACAAAATCCCCTAGTCCGGGACGTGTCGTAAGAATTGCTTAGAATACATTGACAGCAGCACTGGGGCCAAGGCTTAAATTATTCTTATTCCCAGTGCGATGCCAGCAAAGGCAATGAAAGCCTTACGACAGATGCCGCCAGACTGGAAATTTCTTTTGATTCGGATAGGAGCATATAAAGTAGGACTTCATGTCGGCAATATAAGGCTTCAGATTCATATTAGGTCTGTAGACCCTTCATACTTCGGCCACCAAAGAAACTTTCTCTGTCAGAGATGGCTGTGTACTATGGCAAGCAGCGATAGAGACTGACTAAACAGGAAGCTTTGCTTCTGCGAATGTTTTTAGATATATTGCATCCTGATGTCTATATCAACAACGCATTGTTGGGAAGAACTTGCTGTCATTTGGATAATGTGAAATATAACCATAATATCAATGTGAACATCCTGTTCATCGATATAGTGGAACAAGTACAGAAACCGGAATAGCAATCATATTAATATCTTATTCGAGATGTTTGGTGAGTATGGGTAGACTTGGTAAACAATGGACCTATATCGTGAGGGTGAAAAACGTTCTCGTATGAGTACTACTATCAAAGTAACCATAGATGATCACGTTGGTGGCAGAGGGTTACACCGTAATTTTATACCGTCCACTTAAACAGTGCAGAAGTGGTACTGTATTGACGACAGTGTGGAGTGTATCCAGCCGCGCCTGACGAACATTCTCTGTTCAGGGCTCAGTATCTTGTTGAGGAAGACATGCTATGGACGAGCTGCGGGTTTCCGTGAGAACTCTTGTTTTTTTCATTTATGGTGCACCAACCTTAGGCGTAAATCTTCACTCACAAAATAGACTGATTTAATTCAATGTAGTTTTAGAACGAAAATCATGATAGCGAAGGTGCCATATTTTTGCAAAAGAATCACGAAAGAGGAGTTATACTGACTCAAACTTCCATTATACCAATGTACTCGATCATAAAAAATAACAGCAACGAATTTACATTGACACTGTCGTTGATTGCCGTTGTCATGGATCTGTTGTAAAAATTATAAAATATCTGCAGGCTTAATATCAGAATTATAATATTGAAAAAGATCAATTCGGCAAAACTAGAGAAGGGCATTGCGATCATATTTTTCTAGTTGAAGAGAAACCTTCGCTACTGTGCATATCATGTAAGAGCCTCAACCATGATATGACTGGATTTATTACCTCCTATGGCGCTTGAAAATACATCAAACGCGAGAGAAAATGGAAGGAAAAAAGCGCACTGATATTTATCCAGGGTTTTATACATACAGTAAATCTTGGCCGTTTCATTCTTCGGTTCCACGTGCAACACAAATTGTTTCGCAGACTAAAGCCTCTCGATCGCCTGCCTCCCCGTATATGTTGCCAGCTGTAATACAACACGAAGATCCCAGTCTACGACCCCGCCCATCTCATCCGAAATTGTATCTCAAGCTGTTCCTCAGGGCGCAATATGGCTGACTTGTGCAGACACATCGCAGATTACCGCGAGACGGCTGTATCTGAAAGACATCAAGACCTTTGCCTTACAGCCGTAACGGTCTAATACGGCAGTGTCTGGCCCGTACTCGGGACCGTGCGCCATATAGGCCGGAATGGCAAACCACAAATGCCATCTAGGAAACGACATCAAGGATTGCTGCCAGGAGCCGTGGCTTGGCAAGGAACGAACGAAGGAAGTATTGTCAGGGCCGTATGGAGGGGACAAGGGTACTCCGTCTTGAGGAATTCTTGAGGGTAAAATGTCGCCAGTGAATGTGAAATGTTAATAAATAAAACTTCGTCTTAAAGATGGGTAGTAACAGAGAGCTAAAATTTTCCGATAAAAGCGCTGAAGCTAAACCAAAAATTTCTGAATATCGTGACTGTAGACATCGCTCAAAATCGTTTTCAGGGTGTATCACTCATCAATTAGCTATGTTTTTTTAAACGTGAAGTTGAAAAATTACAGTGCCGGCAAGAAAAAAATTACATTCAATGGTAAGACACAAGAAATGTGAGTTACTGCTTCGCTTGCCCAACCCGACATAATAAAGCGAGAAGATGTTAGTGATGATGCATTCCATTCGCCCACTCATAGCAAACGTCCATCACCCAGCCAACCCTCAGCGAGGGTTATGTGCTGCTGCAATGAGGTTAACAGTGGGTCGCTCTTGCCGACGTGTTATTTTTACTTTCTTATAAATTTAAAGTCATATAACTTTACACCTACTGTGCTTAATAGGTCAAAAATTCTTCAAATGAGCGAGTAAACCCTTGCGTTATGTTGTAATATCAATTACAGACTGTCGTGGTATCTTTACCTGATACTTAAACATGTATTTTTAGTTCATTGGTAGGTACCAATGTAGTATTACTGTGGTTTTAATTCAATTTTGCAATATTACTGGGTTTTCTTAGCCTCACTTTGTTGCAGCGATTGGGATGAGGTCTACCAAAAGCACTACATACATCAAGTTTTGAAGTTATTGGTTCAAATCCTTCATTGGAAAAACTCAATTGCATGCGATATTAAAGTACATTACGAGTAGTATCTATGAGCTAATTTTTTCTATAAAATTTTAGTATTCCTAGAAATTATGATGAATTTTCCATTTTTCTTGGCGTCCGAAGGTATGATGTATATCGCCTACTGAAGATATATGATTGTGAATTTAGATTCCATGCTCTGCAACGCATTCTTTATGGTACAACGAAGAAATTGATCTTTGTTTGAGGTTTCTGTGATTATTAGAACTCATTTCATTGACACTTCCGTAAATCGGCCTCCAGGCCCAATTGCGAGAGGTCCGATTTCAGTGTCCTGTCAATATATGGTGTGGTCTATGATAGTATTTATAAAGCTTATTTTGAATGACTACATAGTAACTTTCAAGTTGAAATAGGGGTCAAATGGTTATTATTTTTACTAAATATTATCTTCCAGCCAAGTTTTGCCACGCTAGTTCTCTATGCAGACTCAAATGTGTAGTTACACTTGTGCTGGCGCAATTATATTACTTCTCTTTACGAAGATTTTTAAGTGCACAAGCAAGTAATACAATGGGAGAGCATAAGCGTTGTGTGTTTTGTTTGTAAGGCTCCCAAGCTCCTCCGTTACTGGCCCTGAGTGGTAGCCTAACATCCCGCTATTAAGAGCGTTTCAAGCACAGAAGGATATACCGCAGCTCATTCTTCATTAACAGTAACTTGTTGAACAGTTTTCCTTACTGTGCTTAAAACTGTTGTTCGATATCAGCCTAATTTTCATTGTATTTTCAGAGTGCTCACTTTTTTCTATTAAGTTTTGGTTTATTATGTACTTGTTTCATGTTCTGTGCAGATGTGGCTCTCGTTTAATGTGAAGTATTATTTGGTCTAGCGTATATGATCTATTTATGTTACTTGCCCATATCGAAAGGTTAACGTCATATTGTATGGTTGATAAGTGTTGAATGTTGTTTCATATTAAAGAACAGCAAGAATTATTTTTACCTTAGTTCAATTTGACACCCTATGATGCTTCCTTCCTCTTCTCCTTCTGACAATATTTTTGTTCTTTTCTCTCCCTCTTTTTTCGTATGGCTCATTAAGTGCATTAAAGGTAATCCATTCTCAAGTGTTTCCATTTGGTATCCATTGTGCATCTTTCCAATTTCATACTCCTACTACTGCTCCTTCTCTCTGTTCTTTCGCTTCTTTGTATTGCTGTTAAAGTGCACGTTGATCCTGTGTGGGAACGCCCTGCTGCTTGGGCTCCTATCATCATACTGTGTGTTCCATCTTGCCTCATCGGTAAGATCGCGTTTGTAGCAGAAATGGAGGCTTAAACTACTCAATATACTAATATTTCACTGCCACTATCGTGAAAACGATAGTGTAACTCTTGGACACCTCGTGGAATAAAAGGATAGAAATATTTCTCTAGTTAGGTTTGTTGTTGTTATTAATGGTAAAAGATATAAATGATTCAATTTTGGTGCAGATCGGTTGGTTCGTTTGACTTATGTTTGACTTATGTTTGTCATAACGTTTGTTAGCAGCCTAACTTAAACAGTTATGAAAGGATCTTCAAAAAAATTGTGAAAACTGTTAATACTATTAAAAGCCTCAAATGATTAGATTTTGGAGTTGATACAAAAGAAATCATGGTTTCAGAGCCAATTTGAATATTTCGTTCCCGTTGCCCTGCTTGGCGGAGGTATGCGCTCTCAGAGTGTTGTAGTTCCCTATGTGCTAAGGAAGATTGAGAACCAATTCTCACCACAGCTCTCTCATTTGAGACACTGGTTCTACTGAAGCTGGTCTGTCTCCTCAGTTTTGAAGGTGTATTTAGGTGTGCTTGTTGCTTACACCTTTCCAGATCCGGGAGAACCTTTGTCTACAGGAGACCTCTGATCTCGTGTTAATTTGGCTTTATTGTCGTAAGCCCGTCGTCGGTAGGTAGCTAAGTTGTGCGTTGAGATCGATGTATGTCGTGAATCGCACCATGCATATTTTCTTTCTTCATATAATAAGTATCTGAAAACTTCTGTTCGTCATTAATTTCCTTGTGCAATGCATGCTGCTTCGCTGACAACCTGGGAACGCGGTCTGGCCTGTATTAAGTGATGCATGCCCCACTGCTCAAAACGTATCTGGTACTCTCCCTCTACACTCTACATTAACTGTCGGTGTCACTCAGCTGTGTTTCTTATCTTTATCGTATTTCCAGAGCAGATGGTAGAGTAATATGTATAAATGTCTTTCCATTAACCAAAAATATTACTGTCTATAATCCCCACTACTGCATTTGCAAACCCTAGACTCATATAAATATATCAAGTAGTTGGTATTTCCTTACAAAATATCCCCCGCCTGGTCAAGGCAGTAACCTGCAGGCGCTACCCTAGTAATCCTGTCTGTATCCTCAGACGTATACGCATTTGTCAGACCAGTTAGTATTTATTTTTGCAAAATATTACTCGAGTGGCCTAAGAAGTAACGGTCGGCTTTACCACGCTAGTCCTGAGCCGAGCGTAGCTCTTTCTGTAAGGAAGTCAATTTATAAAAGCGGGCAGTGAATAGCCTATTCCCAAAAGTCGTCATGCATGCCAAGGAAAAGAATTGCTCTTTAGATTCCGGCCGCGACGCGAATCCTCCGAGAGAAAAATAGCGGATGATCCACGGACAGTCTAGAGGGCAAAACTCGAGTCGTCGCGGCAGAGGCTTGCTTGTACGTCCACGTAGCTGCTTCTATTTTAGAGTGTGTTACAGCATAGCGCAGAGGAGGTCATGGCGGCCTGAGAGTCTTTGGAGAGTTAATTAGAGGTTCTTACGAAGACAATAGATTTTCAAATATTTTAATTAGACATTAGCCAGTGTGGTTTTAACTACTTTCATGAAAGGCAGCACCGATCAGACGTACGAGGGTGTGCTACAGCAGACGCATCAACTGTAACTGGTCACTCAGGCAATTTTTTGCCTGGTATTTTCAATGCACGCCGTCAGGCGTCCTATTAGTACCTCCGCCAACGGCGCCATGGATGTTTTTGGTGTGGTTTCTTATGTTGTTTGTCTGTCAGTTGCCGCGCAGCAAGAATAGGCAAGATAGCTCAAAAAGTTATGCATGAATTGTCATGGAATTTACAGGAAGTAATTGGAAAGTCAGATAGTATATCGGTAATGAACCGTTAGTTCGTCCGTTAGTCGCTTTGTTTATCTGCTGTCCTTTTGCCCCATAAATCAAAATGTTATAAACGGATCTCTATAATATTTGCAGGAACGCTTACGGGATGTCACGAGGAACAAATGATTAGATATGGCGATGTTCCTGAAGATATTCCGGACTCAGGACCATTCTGAATTTTTGCTGGCATAGCGCCACTTGGCGGAGGTCAGCGCTCTCGGACTACAGTAAAGCTTCACTTTGTTTATACTTTACGCAAAAATTTTCATTTCAAGTTAGAGCCTTAACGAAAATTCACAGCCCGCAGTAAAAGACTTCATCGCGCGACAACACTCTGAATTACACTGAACTCTCGGCCCAGAAAAGACAATGCCCCCGAGTACGGAGTTTGCAGACACACACACCAAGTCGTTTCCAAAACAGCGTCTCTTTGTCTTCGCTTCAACGGACGGTAGAGCTATTGCACGGGTTGGGTACCGCTTTCTATGATCTCAATGGGTCGATCATAAGGCAGAAAGGTCAAGAACCACTGGTACGAACCAGATTAAGTACTGTTCTGTCGGCTATCTTGAAAAGCTACCCCAGTTTTTTGATAATTATCACAGTTTTGCATAAGCTGTTAACAGAAGTTTATCCTATCCACAGTACTAGTCAATTTACAGAGAAACGTTGAACATATTCTTACGATTTGGAAAAGTAGTGATGCACAAGGAAGAGATGATTAAATGAAGCAGCAATAAATTTTCATGCTTCTTGAGAGTAACAGCTCGTCCTGAGAACTCTAGAATGTAGATGGTCCTAATTTATGGCATAATAACGTACAAGTAGCCCCGTCGCTTGACCAGTTTGTGACTCTTCTGCTCATCTCCCTCTGAAGCATCACCTGGAGACCTCAGGCTCGGCCAATGCTGCTCTTGTGTGTGAGCTTATGAAAGAAATGTAAGCAAGAGGGCAATTATTGCGCAAAAGATACGGAAGAAGTGGCAATAGTTAACTAATCTTGAAGTTAGAAATCTATGCGGAAGTATAAGCAATCGGCATTTTTTCGTAGTAAATTGGCTGCATCTGTCCGCCACATTATCGCGTGCAGTATGGATAAAGATTGACTTGGCGTTTAGCAAGTTAGGCAAGAGGCAGCAATGCATTAAAAGGTTCCTCTGGAGCTATAGCCGAGTATATTCAGACTACCTAACATCTTTGTGCCTTAGCATCCGCATACTATTGTACAGTGGTGCAATGCGGGTAGCGCGAGGCACCTGCTTATGAGTTTCACTTGCTTAAATTGAGTCACTGACAGCTAGCATACCATTTGTTTGCAATAAATTATTACCTCCGCCAAGGAGGTTATGTTTTCGTCGTGTCTGTCACCAAGATAACTCAAAAAGTTCAGAACCGATTTGGACTATATATACAGGGATTGTGAGGTGTGTTAGGAGAAACTGATGATTAACTTTTGGTGAAGATATGTCCATCCGTTTGTTTTTATGTTTGTCAGCCTCATTTTTCTCAATGCCATAACTCAAAAAGTTTTGGATGGATTTTTATGAAATCAATAGAAGTTGTTAGATATATAACAAAAAGTAAATGATCAAATTTTGGTAATGATCTGTTTGTTCGTTCGTTTGTTTGTCACTGTTTTTAATTTTATGCTTGTTAGCATAATAACTCAAAAATAATGAATGGATCTTTATGAAATTTATAGGCGTTATTATTAACGTTAAAAGACATTAATGATTAAATTTTGGGGCAGATTGGTTTGTTCGCTTGTATGTTTGACTCATGTTTGTCTTAACGTTTGTTAGCAGTTGAACTGAAAAAATACTTAACTCAAAAAGTTATAAACGGATCTTCAATAAAATTGCACAAGCTTTTATTACTATTAAAAGGCACAAACGATGAGATTTTGGAGTTTAAACAAAGAAAATTATGGCTTCAGAGCCAAGTTGAATTTTTGCTACCGTTGCCTCGCTTGGCGGAGGTATGCGCTCTCAGAGTGCTCTAGTTTATGAATGAAATGGCATTATCATTTCCCACTCTACAACTTACATATTTACGTCAATGAGTTTCTCTTACGTCTAATCTGTAAACTACCGTATCTTGGGATGACAATTTACAAACTCGGACATGAAGTTTAACGTAGTTTCCCTCACTTATGACAAAAATAGAAGGAGAATGTTTTTTTAGGGAGTGACCACTTTATATTTACAGACTAAATTTCTTTACGTGCTGCGGCCAAAAAGCGTTTCAACTGTCTCTTCCTATTTGTCCTGTAGTTGATAAGTAGAGTTACGTATGAGTAAAATTATTGACAATCAGAACATTTATTGAGGAACTATTTGCCTTAGAAAGTTTATACATATATTTGTTTCATATCATTTCATTTGAATTGGTTATGCTGTATGTTGTGGTAAGGAAAGACCGTTTAATCATATGAGAAAACAAAAGTGGAAATTTAGACTCTAGCTGGCTAGCAAGCAAAGGCGGCAGAGTCAGAGATGCTCGTGGAGCTACCTTTACGTTATTTTATTATTCCATGGTCCTGATTATACCATGATCCTGATTATACCATGGTCCTGGTTATACCATGGTCCTGATAATACCATGGTCCTGATTATACCGTGATCCTGATTATACCATGATCCTGATTATACCATGGTCCTGATTATACCGTGATCCTGATTATACCATGGTCCTGATTATACCATGGTCCTGATTATACCATGGTACTGATTATACCGTGATCCTGATTATACCATGGTCCTGATTATACCATGGTCCTGATTATACCATGGTCCTGATTATACCATGGTCCTGATTATACCATGGTCCTGATTATACCATGGTCCTGATTATACCATGGTCCTGATTATACCACGTTCCTGATTGTTGTACTCAACTATCGTCGGCAATCAGTTTTCAACCGCTCAGTTGTAAGCGCTGCACTGTCAAGCCCTGGGGTATCAGCCCTCAACAGCAGCTCTGTTATGAGAACCAATGCAGTGCACTCAGTTACCTGCTCTCGACTGTCAAGTCCGGGCAGTATCGTCAGCCTTAACTGCTACTGCTCTCGATGAGAACCGATCAGCTTCAGTCACGGGTGCACAAGAAGTAATCGAGTCTGACTTGCTGGTGATTATTTAATTGTTAGTCGTGAGGCTGCCAGAGGCCGTCCTCGGCTGTCAGATGCCTCAGCTCACTTGAGCTGTTGACGCTCAACTGGCAGGGACGAATAAAATTGCCGCAGGTGATGTGTTGAATCTCCTATAGCTGCGTGTAACCTCGCGTGATGAGTTCCTCGCATGTCAGAATCTTCCGCAAGCATCTGTCGCACATACGCGTCAGTAGAATAACAACAATATGCCCGCGTCCACTGCTAGGGTTAGTCATCAGTTTCTGACGCTGCCGTCAGTCTAGTAGTCCTCAATTTCACAGAGAAATTTAAAAATTTAAGTTCAGTGTAACTCACGAACTAAAGGTTAGTTCGCACCGCATCTGCCGGTCACCGCGCTTCCTACCCGGCGCCCAAATGCATTGTTGAGGTTGCCCAAACACTGAAAAGTAAACAGCTTGCTGCACTCTAGTTCATTGTAGACTTTAAATAAAGTTTATTAGTCGAATAGTAGGCGAACGCGACGGTTAACATTGAAGCAAATATTTTGGAAAGCTACACAGTTGTGTTTACAGGGACAGTACAAAACATTCAGACTCTCAGTAATACGTATGGTGACCGAGAGGTACGTTGATTATTTTAATTGCTTAAGAAAACTCCATTGTCTCACCTGGCATGCGCCTTCGGACATAGCCCTTGGCGTTCAGAAGCAATGCACAAATGCACTTTCTTAACAGAAAATATTTTTCTTCAAGGCCTCTATGCCATCAATTGAGTGAATTTCACCTCGTAAAATTACGTTTTGTGCGTTCTTTTTGTTGCAAAATGAATAATAACAGAAACAAGATATTTTTAGGAATCTCTGGAAGAGGACGATTCAGTTTTTCTTGAAAATTGGTACCGAGTATATTTTCTTCACAAATTCTGAACACAGATTATAATAGCTGTTTCCAGACTAAGATTGAATAAGCCGAAAAAGGTAAGTTAACAAGAAGGACCGTATTCTCTTTACTGCCATGTACAATTTCGCTCAGAAATTACTGTGCGACAAGCTCATTCGCGATGGTTGGTAAACATGACCATGCAAATGATTTTTCTCACTTTTAGAATCGTAGCGTATATTGAATGTTTCAGAACACTTGACAATGTTGTGCATGTATATACCGTACATGAGTTGCTATATTTCCTGAACTAGGAAACAGCGTCAAATGCTTGAGTTACAATCTTTCAACTTGTTGTCTCTAATACTGCGTTTGTCATGCTTATTTTTTCAATGTCACATTTATTATCCCTTATATAGTAGTAATTCAGCATTGAAAGTTGAAATCTAATTTATCAACTATAAATACATGAGAAAGCAACAAACAATCTCAAGTTTCACTTAATAAAATATTTCCACAAGGCCGTGCTGAACAGGATTCTATACAAAGCACGGGAAAATGAATTTGATTTTTTAGTTCACAATTTGGAAACGCAATAAAGTTGTTTTTATCAATTGGCATAAGTATTGGAGAAAACTTTGTTGATGAAACATTCTTAAATCTCCATAACGATGGAAATGAGTACAAGATCGTTACGTAGGACAGCTTAAATAATTAGGTATGTACCTATGAAACACCAAAATATCACATTAGTAGTGTTGCTACTGCAGCACGTTAATACTGAATGCAGTAATAAATATAATTTTTAAAAGTTTTCAATTAAAATAGGTCTTGAAAAATACGCGTCATTCGTTCGTTATTTCTCGGAAGTCAAAATTAAAGTATTTCTAAATTGTGAACTTCAACGGTTGGAATCATTTTATTTCTGGTCATATAAAACAAAACTAGTTAAAGCTCTCGACATCTACAGCAGTCACTTTTAGTATATTCCAATTAGGCCAAACTTTAGAAGATAATCTTCAAGTCTGATACCAAAAACAAATAAAAAAAACCTAAAAATGTCATAACAAGCGAAAGAGACTCACAGAACTTACTGCAATGTCTGACAAAAAAAAGTTCAAACCGCCCGAGGAGATATACAGAAGCCACAACATGTCACTTCTGGCACTCGTGGAATTTATTTTCTGGTAAACATGTTTGGCAACGCCAAGCTTGCGTTCAACAACTGAAAAGAATCTGCAAATCTGCCTCCTGGAAGTAACGTTGTCACAAACACGTCAAGGTATGTTATTATTACGAGTACGGATATGGGAAAATTCCATTACCCACGACAAAGTCGGATCTGTCTATGGTGTCGAGCTCCCTTCATACGAGTGACGCAGTTTTAAAGCAGCTCTGGACTCTTAATACAATTATGGTAGTCATCGTAATAGTTGAGCTTTCTTTTACATTTCTTTGTAAAATTCTGCGCAGAAGGCTTTTTGTTTATCATCGGACTATATTCTAACTAATTTTTCTTAATTTAGATTAGATAGGCGGCAGTAGACGGACCAACAGGCCCATTCCACAGAGACACCGGAAGATACTCCACAACCCTCTATTAGCTATTGCCATCATGTTAGCTTGATATAGATGACATGGGGAAAAAATAAAAACAAATGAAGATCTCAGCCACGGGCCGATCATGCGTGCACGCAAGTACAATTTATAGCCGCTGATCTGCGGAGCTTAAAAGTTAGTTACTCCTGGAGGACGTGTTCTTAGTTGTGAAGGATGTCTTTCCCAATGTTTGTCAAGTTGATTATTAAACGTGTTGACTGTCTCCAAACCGACAACGTCGGAGGGGAGTCTATTCCAAATGTTCAAGATAAAACTAATACGGAAAGAACTGCTGGCTTGAGGTTGCGCTTCGGGCTTTATGCTTGAGTTTTGGGCCGTTGCATAGCAGGCGATCATTATGGTCTCTTTCAAAAAAGCCCGCTGTAGGTGCGTCGTTGAAGCCAGTCAAATACTTGAATGTTTCCACCTGAGTCGTCTTTGCTCAAGAGAGATCGTGCCCTGTTCTTGTAGGCGACATTCTTATGGCTAGTATCAATTTTGTAGCGTTGCATTGGATTTTTTCCATGTTATCGATATCTTTGCACAGATATGGCGACCAAAATTGAACAACAAATTCTAAGTGCGGGCGCAATAGAGCCTTGTACAAGGGAATGATGATGTCCTTGGATTTGTATTCGAAATTCCTGGTGATGAATCTCAGTACTCTGCTTGCCATTTTCACACTCTTATCAACTTGCCGTGTTGTAATTTGTTTGTAATAGTTATTACCAAGTCACTTTGTTGGACGACAGCTGCCAATTTTGACCCGTTCATTTTCAATTGGGTTGAGGGGTTCTTCGGACCTACAAGCATTACTGAACATTTGTCGACAATAAAGTTCATCTGCCACCTTGTGCTCTATTCCATGAGATTGTCAAAGTCTTGTTGTAGCTCAGCTCTTCTCGTGGCAGGATGGCATAGTATAGTATCAACCACAAATTTACTGATTTTACTACTGATATTATGATCGAGATCATTGATGTAAATAATGAACAGAAGTGGGCCAAGCACGCTACCTTTCAGAACCCCAGATGTTACCTGCGTCCAGTCGCTTGTCTCGCCTTCAAGCTTCACCCGCTGCTGCCGACCGGTAAGCCATGCACGGATCCAGCGTAAATAGTCTCCCTGGATACCATGGGCTTGTAATTTTTTCAAAAAACCGTTGGTGGGGGACTTTGTCAAAAGCCTTTTGGAAGTCTAGATACACAATATCTACACCAATTCCTTCATCTCTAATTTCCGTAACTTTCGAAAAGAAGTCAATTAGGTTTGCTAAGCAGCTTCTTCCATTTCGGAAGCCGTATACTAAGTGTCAAAAATGAGCTGGTGCATCCTCAGGTAATCAGTAATGCACTTCTTCGAGAGGCGCTCGATGGTTTTGCTGACGACCGATGTAAGACTGATTGGTCGATAGCTGCCGGGGCTTTTCTTATCCCCTTTCTTATGTATCGAGATTACGTTAGCTAGTTTCCAATCTTGCGGAACTTCTACCGTTCTCAAAGAGTGATTGAACATCAGGCTTTAAAAAGAATTACTTGAATCTCTTCTCTCCAACGATAGTAAATTACGGAGTTAGCACTGGATAGACAGACAGCACGCACAAAAAGCAGAAATATGTATTTCACTCAATGAGATGTTATTTTTGGGTTAAATTTACTTATCTGCGTGCTGATTTTAAACATGAAATGTGTCCCACCTGAATACGACCGCTCGGTTGCGGCCCTAAACTATTCAAGGAGGTCTGAGTTTCAACTATCGCTAACCTGACGGTAAAGATTTTCTGCAAGTTTGAAAAACTCTTCTCAGTGCTTTTTTCCATTTCTAAAATTTATTGGACTTCTTTCTTGCATACCATTTAATCAGCATTATTATTCAGTGGTACTGCTTCTCCAAACCACTACATTTCTTCGGAGAGGTATTACAGTCGTTAGAAGATAATTATTTAAATTTTATGGGAAAACCTAGCCTAGTTCACAAATTTATTTATCTAGTTAAGTTTATGCGTTGAGAGGATAACTGAGAGAAATTTTATTTTATGAGTTTGTCAAGCACTGCAAGATATTTTATTTTAGTGTCGACACGTCAGCATGTCAATTTTATTTCTGGAAAAAAAAAAAACAAGTTTTACGCCTTTTCGCTTCGTTTATTAGCGTTATGAACTTAAAAGTTGTAAAATACTCCCGTCTAACTCGCTACACTCCACAACTGTGCGTCTTGTAACTCTCTCGGGGTTGCTTGTGATCGTCATAACCTAACGGCAGGTTAACGAGCTTCACAGAAATTTTGAAGAATTCCATTTGCTCGCAGTTTATAACCAACGTTTCTTTGATAGTAATATTGGTTCTCACAAAGATTTTCTGTTGAATTCCTCCCCCTCCTCCTCTCCCCCCCTACGCGCATGATCTATAAGCAGAGTCGTGCTAGGGCGCGCTGGTAGCGCCGCTAGTTTTTTATTAGCACTAGCGCCGCTAGGTTTGAGACTCACTAGCGGCGCTAGGATTTTAGCCAATTTCAAACGCTAGGCGCTAGTTTTTGCATTAGGTATACGGGGTGTTGCAAAGTTCTTGGTACAAACATCGGCTACTAGTGCAAAATATTAATATAAACACGTTTTCATAGAAAATCGAAAACTCTGATTTTTTTATATATGCCTTATAAACTTTTTGGGAATTCAAGATCATACTGCAGTATAGCGTGTATTGAACCGAAATAATTATCATCCGTATCACTTCCACGAAGTCCAGGGTCTACTTCTCACAGATTGTGCTCCTCGCGAACGATTCGCGCAGTGGTTTTTGAATGACGAGTTAGAAGATCCCCATTTTGTAGAACATGTGTTGTTCATGGATGATGGACATTTTATAGTTCATAATTTTCAAGTATAGCAACGGAACAACCCTCATGTCATCCATCAACATCGCTACCATCATCGCTACACTGTCAATGTTTGGGCAGGTATCGTTCACAATCAACACATTATCCCATACATTTTGCCAGAGCGCCTCACTGGGAATGTTTACAGAGTCTTTCTTGAAGACGTCCTTCCAGATTTATTGAGTGATGTGCCATTGGACATTCGTACAAGACTTTGGTTTCAACACGATGGAGCTCCGACGCATTATGCGCTGAATGTGATACGTTTTATCGACCCTCAACTGCTAAATTCGATGTATTGGTCAATTTGAATGGTGCTGTGTGCTGGCCACCAAAATCACGTGAGCTGCATCCGCTAGATTTTTTCTTGTGGGAGCAAATGAAAAGTCTTATTAATAACGCACCTGTCGAGTCGGAAGAAGACGTAGACCTTGTCGCCCAAACTGCAGTAGCTGTTGGAGATATCGCTCAGATCCATAGAATCTTTGGCAACGTAACCAACTCCCTTTGACAAAGGTGTCGAACTTGCATCAATGTTCATAGTAGACATTTTGAACAATCACTGTCATGACATCGTTGCTAATAAAAACTGTCTCTTGTTATTGAGTACTAGAACTACTCTCGTGTGTATTAATGAGCAGAAGAGTTGGGCCGAAAGCTCAGTAGAGTTCATGGTTTAATATATGCAGTGTCTAATTATGTCAATCAATAGTGATTCGTTGAAACAAATTTATTATTCGGTAGCTTATTCCTTGTTAATCCAAAATATTATCATCTGAGATGCAGCCCCTCATTGTTACTTTCGTAAGCTAGAAGTTGTGCAAAATAATATACTAAGGCGAATACTTCGCGTTAAACGAGATCGAAATAATATACCGTTGATGAATCGTACTGAAATGTACCGCGATTTACAAAAGTTGCAACTTCAAGATGTGTATAACTATTCGCCTCTTACGTTTTTCCGATCGCTCATACATAACCATCCTCTTGTCTTTCAGCAATATTACGGATCACTCATACCTCATCAAACTACGAGATGAGACGCTCCATTCTCAATTTCCAAACGTGCATGTTGATGCAGAGAAACGTTCAACTATTTTCCAAACAGTATCGCTATTTAATTGAATTCCAACACACCTATTAGATGCTATATCTAATGACGCCTTCAAAAAGCGGTATAAAGATTATGTTATGCAATTGTACTAGTCTAATTTCTACTTGTTACCCAAAATAGTTCCACTACTTTTCTATGGGTTATGCAGATATATCACTGAGCGTATATTGAACTCAGAAAGTTTTCATTATTGTAATGTTTTATCTGTGAGTAATAAACCTATCAAACCCAAGCCTGTGTACTATGTGTAGGTGACTAATAATCAGCGTTCATTATTTACATGATTGTCTCACAAACTAAGCGTGTTTAGAATTTTTCATTGATGAATAAGTGTTAATAATGATATTTTCTACTAGAAGTCGAAGTATGTACCAAGAATATTGCAACACCCTATATAGTATAGTATTTGACTCCCGTGTATCTTCTCGTTCTATGGAAAATCACTAAAACGCTTTTTTGATTTTTGCCACTTGTGATGCAATTAAAACTATATTTCATTTCTATCATGCTCTTCGTGTGTTTTTCCTAGCACTAAAATAAATGTTTCTAGATTATTGACTAGTAGTAGTATATATATATGCCGAAAACTAGAGCCAAAACTACCGCTAGCGCCGCTAGGTTTTGCAATTGTAACACTAGCGCCGCTAGTATTTCTCAGGTGTAGCGCTAGCGCCGCTAGTTTCTTTCACTAGCGCGCACAACCCTGTCTAAGTATAAGCTAGAACGCCAAAGGGCGTAAGACCATCACCCGTGGTGGGGCAAAATTTCAAAGCCGTCATTTCTGATGGCCAACTAACTTTAAAGATTTGTCATTTGTCTTACTTAGGTCAACCCACCTAACCTCCTGCAAAAAATTATAAACATTGTTCAACACCTTCTCACTCTGTTTTGGTGGAGAGACAAGTTTCAACGCCGTCAGTTTTGATGACCATCTAACTTTCATTTGTTGGCATTTTTCATATCATAGTCAATCCATCTGACTGCCTAAAATAGTTGTTATAATTATTACTCAACTCCCTTTGCCTACTTCTGGATGAACGGACAACAAAATTCATCGCCGGCCTTTTTGATGGCCAGCGAATTCTTATTTCATGGGATTGTTCACATCTAGGTCAACCCGCCTTGTTGGGATATTTTTTGGGTGTATGTACGTGTTCGGGTTAACTTTACGTTAAAAACAAGTTTATTTATTAATACAAGTGTTATATATATAATGAGTTACACGTGAAGAGTAAATAAGCGTAGATATAAATTTTGGACACTAATGATTC
>LQNS02000155.1:3753888-3774738 GCA_001587735.2 Parhyale hawaiensis
AACGAAAATTATGCAGATTTTGTTATTACGCTCATCTTTAATTATATATTTATATATATATGATGCATAAATTCATACGATATATATATATATAAATAATTATGTATACATTTGTTTCATAACAACCTCACTCAATGCCAAAAACTATGAACCTTGCTCAACTCCTTTTCCCTCTATTTGGGTTGACAGACAAATTTGCATAAATCTACAACGAAAACATTATCACCTCTCTTCGCTTCGCGCGCGGGTGATAATGACGTTGTCTGCAGGACTCGTGCTGTCAGCAGTGAAGACATTCGGCCGAAGAAAGAAGACTTATCCAAAGAATTACGCAACGATGCATGCGCTGTCATGAAAACAAAAACTGCTCCGATGTTGCACAACGCGTGTGCGGGTAGTATCAGAAACACGAGAGAGAAGAAGTTGAGAAAAACCCCTATCATATTCAACCAACATGGATGGGTGTTACATAACAATCGATGTTCCTCCGATGCTATGTATCTCGACTGAGCATGATTCACAACATATATATAGTAATGCAAATGGTTACAGTGAAATATATTTCAATAAAAATTAAAGGTGGGACTTTCTTGTGCAGTTTATCCTAGACGTTTGGTATCTGCAATTGTAGATTTTGAATTCTCCAAACTGCATCAAAGAACGTAAATTTTAAATGACAGTCTATAGTGACTGTTCATCAATAACGGCCAGCGTTTAATTTTTTTGTTTATTTGTTTGTTTGTTTGTTTGTTGTTGCTTATTCATTTATCCGTTCTCATGCAGCTAAATATACCCAGCGTTGTACATTGAATGACTTCTCAATTTTTGATAATTTCACAATATACCTTTCAAAAATTTGTCAAAGCTCAAACTTTTTATTAACGCCGCAATTTGCACAATTGATCGGGCAAAGCTTTACTACATAGCTGCGGGAGTCGTATCATGTGTAGTGTGTTTTTCTTGAATGTATATCCCAAAATTCACTAACTTCCAAAGCAAACTTGAAGAGCGTTGTATAGAAAAATTATTTCTCGAAAAGCAAATACTTGTGCTTCTGTAAAGCAAGCTTAGAAACTTGCTCGTTTGCTTGAGTCAATGGGGAAATGACAATAAAAAATACATAATTTGTTTTTCGGTAAATTAATTTATATTACTAGGAAATTTAACTGAATTTCTATTGAATATTTTAGTAATTTTTTTATTTTCAAAAGTAGTTTGTTTAGTAGCACTGAATACAAAGATTCTCCCATCATAAGCGTTAACATCAAACTCCATACATCTACATAATATATTACTGAATGAGATTAAGTTCATCAAAATACATTAAAATCATAAATAAATTCAAAACTGAATGCTGCGTAACATCGTTCTCCAAATCAAAGAACTTCTTTACTCTTTACGCATAATAAGAATACTAGGTACAAAATTAGTACGTACCCTACCAGTGGTATGTGCTACTAAATAATTGCACTAAGATTATATTATCTATATTTTTGCTGGCCGCACCAAAAATAAAAAATCACCCAATCGTTGTAGTATACGTTAGGTATTAAGTGCTACCGACACAAGAAGCTCATTAAACTTTTACTGTAACGCAGTTCTATCTGACTGTTACGAACTCACTGGGTTAGGGGAGTTTGACTGGACTAAGATAGATTAGGTTAGCTTCAGATAAGTTACGGGCTTATGTCAGGTTACGTTAGTGCAGGTCAGTCCAAGTCAAATTAGGTAATGTTAGGTCAAGTCAGCTAAAGTCAGGTCAGTTCAATTCAAGTCAGATCTGGTCAAGTTTACAAGGTCATGCGAGGCCATGTCGGGTGACGCCAGTCATGTTGGGTCACTACAGGTCAGGTCAGTTCAGTTGGTCTTGTCAAGGCAGGCCAAGTTAGGCAACCGAGAAAGTTCTTTCATTTCCCTGAAAGACAACAATTCATTGCAAAAAGGCAGGATCTTTCTCGGTTTGCATATACCTAGTACTGATAAATAATATATACCCGAGAGTTTTACGATGCAAATAAGGTTAGTCGAGAGCGACTAATAGTGATACTGATTTTTAGTTCGGGAGTGAATTTTAGACATCATAAAAATGAACAGAAAAGCTTACGGGAAATTCCTGTCGACATCATATTTACTTCAGTGTTAAAAAGATTCGGGGAAAAATCTAAGGCTACCAAATAATAAGCAGTTAACTTCGACTGCCGATTTGAGATGATAGAAAAACAATTTTACAGCAGCGCTTCTTTCCAGGAGATCTTGCACTTAGTGAAATGATTATTAAAGGAAATGATACGTATCAAATGTTGTTATTCAAAATTTCATGTATAGCATCGTGTTAGGATCAGGAGGTGAAGCTTAGTTCCAATACGCCTGTCGCACTAAAACCGTTTGGATGACACTAAAGTGACGAAGAAAGTTGAGTCAGCAATGTAGAGAACGTCACAATTATAATGTTGCATTTACCGCCATTGTAAAAACTCCATCCTGTAGCTCTTATTTATTCAACTATTCGGTTTTCACATAATCTTTTAATATATGTCAAATTTCTAATGACGACAAGCAAAGTCGTGCCAAAACTCACAGTTTACCTACTTTGGATCATCCCTGATTATCTGAGTCTCTGGAAGCTGTGCTTAGGCAGGTCAGAGAAAGTTAAGCTGTGAAAGAGATTTGATCTTCTTTTTTTGGTTCTTTGCGCAGTTTTTCTGTATCTGCAGGCTGTACTGAAGCAGGCGAAAGAAAGTGGTAGAAAACTAGTACGCTATTTGTGTTATCCACCTAATTTTTGGACATCCGCCAAGTAGCTGCCGCACCATCCCTTGTTTTTCTTCCATTCCTAGAGTACTTCTGACATTGCAACACGGCTCCACCAGAATGGACTACAATAAACGTTATGATATTGCAGAACTTCAGTGCTACTGTTTGCTTCGACAGCAATGTTGTGCCGAGGAATTGAAGCGCCTCTTTTTTTTTTCATCGAGTAGCCTATTTTTTACAAAGTGATACAGTTAATTCATTCCAATGTATAAGAAGTTGCTAAATACTAGCATTCCTAAGTTATTATCTGCTAATGACGGTTTTTAGCAGGTCACTCTTTTCTTCGTGTGATATTTTACATAACAATGTGCTCAGCAGAGGCTTTGCAAAACAATTTTCTACTTCTTAACGGCAACGTCGTAGGTTGATGCAATATAATTAGAGCATTTTGTGTACAGCCATTGCGTAAGGCATTCTGGAATATTCCAATTAATTATTTTATTGCACGCTCTATTCTAAATAAGATGTAGTAAAACAACGTTATAAAAAAGACAACAAAACAACCTTCACTTTTCCATCAGCTGTGCGACAATAATTAAGACACCTGACTATCTCGCGCAATACATTCAGCAACATCACTCGTATTGATTTCGTCTGTTATTGTGGCCTCATATTTCACTGATAATCAAACAAAACAGCATTGCATGAAGAATTTACAGCACGTTCATCTTTGGGCAGCAGATGCTCTTATTTTACAGAATGATGCTGTACACGTTTCCAATACAAAATGAACTGTCTGCAAGTACTGATGAATCTCGTATCAAGTAGGTGATATGAACTGACATATGTATGTGTACCTTATATTAGAAGTTTATTCGCCCTTAATTTTTCTATATCCTGCGTTGGAAATGATAAAAACTTCAAAATACATATTAGAATATCGAACAAAATACGAATAAAATTGGTTACTAACGCACATCGTTCCTAGCCTTTACGAGCTTTATTTACCTTAGTATGAATATTGATACAAACCTTCTTCGAGTAACCCGTTGCATGAATGCACCATACTTAAGATTTTCCTGTACTTGAAGCAAACCGCACAATATTATTAACCTGTTTTCTTGAATCCAGCTTCGCTTCTCAACAATACAATTGAGTAAAAACCGCATTGTTGAATATAGCGCAAAAAGGACCTTCCTTTAGCCAGTGCATATATTCCCCAATGTGCTTTTTCGGGGTCAATAGCTGTTTGACTTTTGCAGTGTGAGATCGCGCTGTGCTACAGGTGCAGCTTACTTGTCTGTGCCAGCCTTCGTGGTTGCAGACTGTGACTGTCTGCACAAAGTCTAGTACAATTTATTGCAAATATAAACTGCTCCTGTACAGCAGTGGTTTTAAGGTGGGCCGTATCGATATGTTAAATCTTTTAAGTGAGTATATAAATTAGTCGACGGGGATTCATAACAAGCAATCAATTATTCATCTTCTAATGGTGTATCAATATGTGCAACACTCGTAACAACACTATATGAGAGAAGCAGAATTGAGTCTTCAGTTAAAGAGTTGACCCTTTAACGTCCAAACCGTTAATAATTTCCGGTAAGAGTAGCTCCGTTATCAACGGGCCAATACTAAAATACAAATTAATACGCTCCCGTATGTTTATCAGAAAGGGGCGCTAGGAGCCATTTAGATACTAAAAAGAATATTAATTTGGAAACTGCAGCTGCAGAAAATAAGCAACCGATTACTCCTCACAGCACACTCACGTCAATACACCTGGTGATTTTTGAGCTCGTCCTGATTTCCCAATAATAATTTGCCAAGTATCGAGACAAACAACACGGTGGTGGCAGGTGGGGCGATACTGGCCCCCTCTGGCAGAGGCGCAGCAAAACAACGTTCACAGATAATGAGGTCGACTCGGGCACTGCGCTCAACAAAAGCAGCCTTTGGGTGAAAAATTCCCGGCCGTTCAAAGAAATTCATCAAAAAGATTTCGCTTCCGTCATTAATGAGGAGCTCGACGCCGGAGCTACAAAGAATAAATGCGTGTCATGGATTTTCTCCAGTGACAAATATTCCATTAAATATGACAATTGTTTGACGGTTTTAGAAAAGTAACTTTTCAACACGACCTTAGGAGCATTTTAATTTGCTGTAAAGGATTTTTTTTTTAGTTACAAGGCAGCTTTGTTTCTTGAGAGAATATTCAGATGAAAAATCAGCGTCTCTTCTAAAAAATGAGCAATCATAATATTGAAAGAGAGCGGAAGTTAATGTTATTCGTAAATAGTGTTGGATAATGTGGTCCTGCTGAGAGTTTGCACCTATTTGAAAGCAATTAACTTTTTCTCTGTGTGATAGTGAACGGTACTCTAGAACTGAATAGTTTCATTGTTAGTCCTTGGGAATTTCATAGTATAGCTCATCAGAGAAAAAAAAACGGCGGACAAATAGTCTGAACAGGGCTATTAGCCACATAGCTCACTCAAAAGTCATACAATAGTTCTTGTCAGAAACCAGTTCATATGATCTGCAATAGTTGTTTTGGTGCATTGAAAAATTCAAGAGCTCCAAAGAGGCTTCAAGAAGGAACACGGTTGTTGTTCCCTTGACAAGTCAGCAAAATATTTTCTTCTTGTGTGGTAGATTTTTAGTAGTACGTTTTTCCTACAAAAATATGATTTACAATCGATATATAAGGCGCATTATGTGCAGTGTTGCTATGATTATTGGCAGAAGAAAGCTAATAAAATTATATATTTCACCCAATAGGACCGCAAATTTTATTTTCTCAAACTGCATCTCTATCCAGCCACACCGCTGCAGCCATCCAGCCATTCCTTCATCATACATACAACTTCGTGTACTTTGATTCCCGCTTGCACACGCACACACTACGTTATATATATTACAGTTTTTCGTCCCGTCAACGCCCGGAATAATCCAGACAGGGGGCTCATCTGTCCATCCTTGTGTTTTAATAGAATAAATACAAAGCATCGACCCAAGACTCAATCTGGGGACCTAGAGATTACCACGCCGATACTCTAACTAGTAAGCCACAGCAGCTAAAAGCAACGCAAGCACACGAGGTGCTTGTGCTGCCCGCTGCATTCTGGCAAACATATTAAGGCAGAGCTGTACGTGTATATGAGGGAGCTCATCCGTCTACCCTGTATAGTTACTTACCTGGAAGATATGTATTTATTGCAGTGCAATACTAAGAAAACTTTCAAATTCTCTACTATTGTATTGCAATACATATGTGCAGCCAGGGCCAGGCTTGAGCCTTTCTAGAAATTTGAGCTTCGTCCTCGATGCTCTTCGCCCCATCCTGCTGCCCTACCAAAACTTAGGCTCGTCGCAGAAGCGTAAACCTTAATTCAGCTTCTGCGTGGAGCCACGGCGGCGTTAAGTTATTGTTAGGGTACCAAACTTCTTTCAAACGTCCAGTATTGCCTTGAAACTGATACACTACAGCAAAATGTTATAAGTTATATAACTGATGTAGCAGCCAACACAAACGATACAGTAGTATTATTAACTTAAATAATACTTCGCGATTGGTAGTATTCATCAGACCTCAAGTAACAACATCAATGTGATTAATTTTGCTACTATATATCTATAAATACTATATAAATTATTACCCTGAGATCCTGCGCATCGGCGGCTCTTACAGGCTATAGCAGCCACGTGCGCTGCTCCTCATCTCAAGAGAGCAAGAGAATTAACTTCTTAGTCACAATCTTCACTGTACTATGCTCAGCTCGAGTTATTAGTTTAGCTGGCTATGAATTTTGAGATTGGCTTAAGGTAAATGAAATTAGATCTTCATGCAAAGCCTTCATTTTACGTTGAGGTTGTGGCTTGAATATGAAGAGAAAATCGCTTTCAAAAAGAATGGTTGTTTTAAATCTTGTTACTGGTGAAACTGTCCTAAAAGATAACAAAATAAAAATTCCTATGCTAAGACCATACGTTTTTTAATGAAACAACAGTTACAGTATTCGGATACTTTTCGAAGTACGAGGTTTCAATAGCAAAAATATAAAAAAAAACTTGATTTGTTGTATTCAATGACGAAACTACGAAAGTTTAATGACTAATCTGTTTAGTTGTAACAATAAAATACTTAATGATCTTACATTTAGTGATAACATGAAAGTACAAGATGTAATGATCTCTTTCGGGAAAGCTGTGGTGCCTCCGCTATTGGAAGATCTGAACTGTAAAGATAACTGGCACAAACAGTTTAAAATTTCTGCTTTAACAAAATAATGTGCAGTAAAAACTGCTACCCCTGCGAGAAACAGATATCTTATTTGGTCATGTGGGGTTATATGGCTACTTTTTGGTGGCAAA
This sequence comes from Parhyale hawaiensis, assembly GCA_001587735.2. NCBI lineage: Eukaryota > Metazoa > Arthropoda > Malacostraca > Amphipoda > Hyalidae > Parhyale > Parhyale hawaiensis. Next base: position 3,761,014 of record LQNS02000155.1, read on the forward strand.
ATATAGTAGAATAAACAACAGCGGTATCAGTAAAATGTCGTAAACATTTATGTGTACAGTTCCGTACCAGACATTAAGCAACCGCTGATGACTAGAGCCAGGGCATTGCTTGAAATAAATGATTAGCTAATGCTTAATTTACTTAAGCTGCTTAAAATGGTAAAATAGTGTTGCCTTAACCCTGTCTGCTCCAAGACGGTTTACCGCCCTACCGTTATACATTCATAGTTCTGCTCCCAGTGATTTTCAGCGCCCAAAATTCCGTGACTTTTTTCAATTGAACATGACTATCAATAAACTTCTATTACACTTGCACATTACAGCCAAAAATATAGACATGTATAAATATTTCAGAATATTAGATGATAACATTTCCGTGTAGATTCTCCTTTTATACAAAAAGAACTTTCAAAATTATCACTAAAAGACAGCAACAAGGCTATAAATGAAATTATAAGCAATTATACGTTCAGCTTGTGAAAGTATGAAAATTGCGGCAGATGTGCTGCCGGAGTATTCACCCTGTACTGTCCGGAGATATTTTCTTATATTCGAATTTAACTGACATTAAAACTACTCTGAGGCATTTCTTTTAATTAGATAGGCAAAAGAATAGTTGAATAAATTACTTGTGAGACTATGAAGAAAAACTCTGATATTGATAAAGTTATAAGCATTTGTAGTGTGCGGTACAAATTTGACCCGCCTTGGTGCTCAAGTGGCTGAAAAAAATTGGCAATAATTTTAAATGTTATTTCCATTCATTCACCGCAACTTGCAATTATTAATTGCGGTAAATTTGTACGCTTGCAGCGGAAAGAAAGTCTAATGTCATGATGGGTGTTGCATTTTGTTACTTAGAGCGGAATGCCAAAAGTCTATGCCCAAATAATGCCCGCTTAGAGTTGTTTTTCGTGCTGACGTAGCTCCAAAAATGTTTGAAATGATATCCTGTTTTGTTTTAAGTGCTTATAATGGGAAAATGTTGGTGCATATTTTGCTTTCTATTTTCACCGAATAAAGTACTATGCTTAAATTCGTCAACATAAGCGCTTATTTTGGCTGCTATACTTGCTTATTTTTACTGCTTAAAGCGCTTAAACCGTTGTGGCTTAATGTCCGGGTTCTACTGATGACTGAACTACATATATCCGACGCAGGTTGCTTCCGGGATGACGTAAAATAATTAAACCAAAGAAATATCATAGGAAAATTACATAATTTTTCACAGTGAAACTTACACGAGAGACTCACTTGTATGAGCGCTGAGTAAAGTAATAGTTTTTTTTAAGACAATGGGCGTTCCATTACGGGTGTTTCTCAGAGACAGTTTGATCCGTAACGTATAAGGCCATGGCTCAGACGCGGGTCCTCGGCACGCTCTGTCCCTTGAAGTGGGTCACTCGATGGTCGAGTGAGTGAGTTGTCTCAGTGGAGCGTGCAATTGCGTTGTCTTGTCTGTTTAAATCGTAGAAACGTGCAGAGCTTCTGCCTTCTGCATCATTCGCTCGAAACTTGAAGAGAAATCCGAAGCTTTACTGATGATGGTTGCTAGGCAAAGTGAGTGGTCAGCTAACGTTTGACAATTTTTTTTTCTTTTGTGAAAAAAACACAGCTGGGCTGAAAAGCTGTAATGTCTCGAGGCCCATGGAAGTATTAGTTAAAACGTGCGGCAGGTATAAAAATATACATTAAAATGACATCATAGCGACTGAAAACAGCAGTGATAAAATTCTTACTGTTCATCATATTTTATTATAATTTTCAGTAAGATCGAATTGTTCCATCAATGTATTACAACACCAAAATATAAGTTGAGGGAGCATATTCGTTTGACTGCTGTGGGCATTGCACAGACCTGCCAATGAGGACAACGTAAAGTCTAAGGCTACAAATCACATGCAACATAGATTAAGTGTATCCGGCTGTCAAAGAAAACAGTACGTAGTCATATGAAACTGCAAACACTGAGTCACACACCCGCACGCACTGTATACGCTATATAAAAGCACAAAACCGCACGCCCCTGATTAAATGGTAATGTTTTATAGTTACTGTAGTTCCCAATGGTGCGCCCACACTGTACGCAATACATAAGAGCAGCGCACCTCACATGCAGGAAGCGGACGCGTTTCCTCTTTCGTGTTCGGTCAAATTTTTTCCTGTCGCTCCCCTGCGGCCCCGACACTTGAGTTCATTTTTCTCGTTTGGAGGCGAGAGTGGCCGATTTTTCTCTGAGGTCTCGTAACTGCAACTGAAAAACTGCGTCCATTGTAACGCCGGCAAGCGCTCCTTCTGACCCCTAAAGTAGTCAGCAAAATGATCAACTTGAGCGTAAGCGATGGCCAGTTGCCGGGAGTTTAACGCAAGCTGTTGAAACTGCAAAAAGTCAGGAAAAGGGCTAACTATATGGGCAATGCAAAATATTTTCAAGTAGCATGGTCTTTCATTCTAGAGTTTAAAAAATGTTGAGAAGGAAAAAGGCTGGACTATGGTGCTCCTGCAAAATAAAGTAGTTGTTATATGGCTTCTCATTTTGATGTATAGGACATATTCAAACTTAAAGGAAAATCATTCATTACTGGTTCAACGCTGGGTAGTCGCAAAAATATTTATAAAAGGAAAAAGAATTTAATAAAAAGGGCATTATTGTTATGCAATGTGATAGTGAAACGAGAAGGATTTCGTTCTAGAACTTTAAGAATGTCTAAAATCTAGATAAAAGCTTACACAATGAGTGCTTTATCCTGCAAAAAGTAAAGAGGAGATAAGAAGGTAAAACCATCGTTGGTGTAAGCTTGGTTGCACGGGTATTGGATGAAAATTTATTCTTGGGTTTAGAAATTGTTCAAGGAAAATAGATAAGCGTAACTACAGTACTGAACTACTTTTTGTGATAGGCAAAAAAATGAAACTACAGTAGCTTAATTACATACATCTAGCCTACGCTAGACAATAGTGTGAGACGCAAGTGTCACAAGCATGGGTCCCCACTTTAAATTTGCATTCCGGCGGGTGCAAGAATGCCTTATTAAAAGCTAATGTGGACTAAATATGTTCAACTGACGACGTTTCATGCACTGCTATTCCTACGGCAAAAACTGGCGCTCTTTTAGGTACATATAGAGCCAATAACAATATTCTCATACTTCTGCCTATATATATTTATATTAGTGTCAGTATTAACAACAATCACCGCCTGCCGAACATCCGCAAAGATATATTGTTTTTAGCGTGTCTGTGAGTGTATCTCTGTTCTCTCACACCAGGGTTGCCAAAGTTCGGGTTTTTCCCCGAGATCGTGGGTTATTTCAAAATTTCATTATCATCTTTACCTGCCGCTGGCCTGCTGCGGTGGTAGGAGGGTGTGTGTGTGTCGTTTCTTGAGGAGATCCCAAAGTGCTTACATTGTCGGTTATAATTTTAAGTACTTTTATCATCCTTAGACAATAATTTTCTTTCTACGACGGTGAGAGAATATATATTTAGACATACATATAAGAATTAAGAACATAAAATAAAAACCGTCGATCATAAGTTGTACGTGTCATATGCGCAGTCTGAAATTATTGCGCAATTTAGTTTGTATTCAAAATAATGAGAAATGCATTTGTAACTCACTATTGGTGGCTTCTCTCATTTAACGTGATTCCATAAAACCTGTAAAACGCGAAATTTTACCCCAAAGAGTTGTCCTCGATTTCTTTTTTTTTTTTTTCTAACAAACGCAATTTTGCAGTAGCACTGTCTTAAGGCGAAAGTGCATCTATGAAGTAATATGAAAAACAGATTATTTTCTATGAAATTTCACCAATTGTAAATAGGTTTCATATAATGTAATGTCACTTAAAAGTTATTCTTTTTCTACGCACAACATTCAGTAGCCTTATATTTCAATGAAATAAACATGCTTTTGTTTCGCAACAAAAGTTAGGGAACGTCGTATATTTAAGATATAACGAGCAAATGCTTTCCCGTAAATTAGAAGCCAATGCTAAATAGCATTATTTTCCTGTCAAGGAAAGGTTAATGTTCCTATATACGAACTCTTTATTATATGAATAAGTATTCAGATAATGCGAGGGAAGCACTCTGAGACTGCGTACCTCCGCCGAGCGAGGCAATGATGTTAACAAAATATCTAAACTAGTACTGACACAAGTATTTACGTTTTATCATCTCTAAAATTTTATCATTGTGCCTCTTGACGTTTTTAACTGTTTCTGCAATTTTCTTGAAGATCAGTCCTTAACTTTTGAGCTATCATCTGACAAACACTAAGATAATTGTACGGTCACACACACAAAAGAATGAATCGAACGCCATAAAAATTGGGTAATTTGTACCTTTTAATATTTCTAACAATTAACGAAATATTCAAAAGACCCGTAAATAACTTCTTGATTTATGTTCTGACACATATGACAACAAACATTGAGATAGACGGACTGACAGATGATCACAAAAATTTTGTCAGTTGCTCTGCGTCACATTCTCAACAATTCCTGCAAATAACGTGAAAATCTCTATAAATATTTTGAGTTATATTACCTGGATAAAATAAGTAGGCAAACAAACAATCAAACGATTGGGCGGGTCTTCACCAACTGTTAATTGTCTGTTGCTCCTAACTTTCGTAACAAATCCCAGTGAAATTCACAGAGGTCCGTGTTATTTTAGTGACATCTAGACAAAGAAACAGAAAAACTCCGACAAAAATATAACATTCTTGGCGGTGGTAATCATTCGTGCGTCATCCAAACAAACATTTATATTCTTTAAAAGACGCAACTGTTTTCGCTTGTACATCTCGAAGACAGCCGCTGAAAATATTGCACTCATTAATATAATAACGATATTAAGTCTGTTATGCCCATTGCATATATTTTATGACGTTACAAACAGTAGAGTCTGCCAAAACTCGGGTTTAATAATGGCAGGAATTATGAATGTAATATTATTTGATAATATGGGTACTCACCTCAGATTCACACCAATGGCAAGTCTTTCTGCTCCTGGAAACTGTTGTCTTATAACGCCCCTCTCGTTTTTAGGAATTATTGTTACTTAATCCTCTTTTTATGCACCTTGTTATATGCAAATAATCTGGAAAGAAATGAATACGGATTATGTCATCATTTCCAGTGCTAGATACACCATCCTGTACGGTATTGTTGGTTCCCGAAATGGACCAGCTACCACCGCCCTGTAGCTAGACAGCAAGAAGACGATATACATAATAGGGCGACATTGCTTCTGCTTCCGTGTTATACTTGACTCCAAATCAATTAACATATCGATTTAACCGATTTTTTCGGAAAACTGAAGGCTACTATATGCAACTCACCAGCCTCAAACGCTGCAGCGTTGTAGCTGCTTCTTTTTGTAATGCACTTTAGATCAATATAAATGTTAGTGTATCCGAATTTTACAATGGACCAAGCCTCATCTGTGCATAATAATTATTATGCCCAACCTCAAGCACTAAAAAATTGTTTTTGCTACAGTTTTGTTGTTCTGTACGTTACAAATTACCACATTTTTTAAACTTTACCTCAATGCCAAGCTTCAATTGTAAAGATCGAAGAACTACTTTCGGCGAGCAGTTCTTCCCGTACTTCTTAGTAAGCATATGGAATAGACTACCCCCTCCCCTCGAAGTTTTCGGGTGCAGGGTCGGCCAATGCGTTTAAAAATCGTATTGACAAACATTGGGAGCAACATCCTCCACGGTTACGAGCTTCTCCAACAGTCCCAAACTCGTAACGGCCAAAGATCTAAGCTGCTGTAAGTTACTCTCTTTTGTGCCCAAACTTACTTAACGTACCCGAGCTCCGCGAATCTCCCGCATTAGTTTGTGTGTGCACAATCAACTTTTGGTGGAGTTTTTTCTGTCTTTATCTCATCTTCATTCTTCCTCAGTTATCTCTATGATTCTGACGTAATGGCAAAAGCTCATAGAGGGCCAGGGCGTAAGTACAGTATGCTCTATGGAGATAGACCTGTTGTTCCGTCTATTGTTCACTATCTCAACTAATTCATTACTTCAAGCGAAGCGGTAGTACTGCCGTATTTTTCCTTGTCTAGCAATTAACGTTTAACTTCATAGACGGCGAAACTGACTTTGATGGAAAATATATCAATACAATCCGTATTTCCCAATCAGCAACTAGTTAAAAATAATGCAGCTAAGTCTGGACTGACTTGGATTACCATGACATAGCTGCAGGCTCCTACTCGTGCCACTGATATTCCACTGCTGAATTCCACATCGAATTTCAATGCCTGACGAAATGTGCTAAAACTCCTCGTATGTCGCTATTACTCTTCATTTTCATTTCAATCTCATGTAAAACTTTTTTATCTATTTGCAAGAAGCTTATATTAGAAAATAGCTAAAACTGTAGACCGTTGACAGATCGTTACGTCGTTGATATTATTTTTTTGTAAAATATTGATTTAAGAATAAAGTAACACATTTCTACTTGTTATTATCTGAGCGCGTAAAAACATATGGTACATAATTCCCATATTTCCTAGAAGAATAACCACTAAGTATACACCTTAGACGGAAAATATATTTTGAAATGCTAGAAACTTTTTAATTTTAATAAACAGACATACTGCGCCCTTCTTACTGCACAGCTGTTAATAGCGCATGATCTGAAATAATCCAACTGGTTGCACTTATAATTTTGATGACATTTGTAGCTAAACGTGGACAAATATATCTATCATGCGGCCGTCAGCGTTGCACATTCCTACTTGCAATTTACGTACGACTCGCCTATAAGAGTTAATCTTGTATAGAAATCATGACACTTGTCTCATATTTTCCCTAACAAAGTTGTTGGCTGCCCCAGATGGGGTTTTGTGATATTAGTTTCGGGCAGTCAATAATTCTGTTAAAGTATTATTTCTGTGAAGGTATTATTAAATTCCTATAATGGGGATTATTTTGTGATTCACCACAATTTGTCAATATTTTAGAAATGCAATACTTAAAAAAATGAACTTTCAATAGCAATTATGATTACCATTATATACACAGTCTTATCGATCATAGAAACATCGACTGCCACAGAAATTAAACATGCGATCAACATAGTTCATCATTATTTAAACAGCTATTAAATTTACGTTAGGTAAAAAGAAAAATACAATTCACGATATTCTGATGGTGTTTTACCTATCGATATTCAATTACTCTAACATATCAATTTTAACTCTGCTCTCTCCTGATAAGCAACGAAAAGTATTATATCAAATCTTTTTTTAGTAGCCTTAAGTTGAAAATTTTCAATGAACTATATAAGTTGTCAATTCGGGAGCTGTGCAAAAGTTATTTCTTCAAGCATGTATTTTGATTGAACAAAAGCATGAGCTACATATTTACATAGCCTCAATATTATACATTAACACTGAATACACAAAACGTATTATTAGTACATAGATATACCGCGCTCATAAATATTCAGTTAATTATTATGAGTTGATATATAAAACATGATTTCCGAAACGGAATTCAGCAATTCGTTATCCACTGCAGAAGCATGCAGTGTCAACAGTGAAGACTGACGCGCCGCCGAAATATAACGAGGTGCTTCGACGATCCGCACCAATACGCCTGCACTGATGCAGAATTGAGGGTTAATATTATTGGCAGCGAAAAAATACAAAGGAAAAAAATCACAAAATTGTACGAAAACTAAAAGAGACGAAAAAGAAATGTGGAGATAACTGTTTGAAATCTGCACGTACTTAATAGACACTATATAAAAAATAAATAACTGTACAAGCTACAAAATATTAACAAAGTTATAAAAGCTGGAAACGGACCTATGTAAAATTTACAAGAAAACGACAAGAACTTAAGAAATTAGATTAGATTAGATTAGATAGGCGGCAGTAGACGAACCAATAGGCCCATTCCCAAAGAGACACCGGAACATACGCCCCGGCACTCTATGAGCTATTGCCATTATGTTAGTAGGATATAGAGGACAGGAGAAAAGAGAGAGAGAAAAGAAAAGGGGATGTAGAGGATGATTACGAAATTAGTACTTCGGAAAAGTCTACCAAAAATAATTTAATAAAGAAAGATAGATAAAATCGCTTTCATTTCACAACGACTCAAACATTCACTGTCTACCCTCACGTGAGCCTCACTTTTTTTAAGCTATTATGTGGGTAAAAAAGGACAAATATTATGAGGCAATTACAGTGATTAGTAAAATAAGTTAATTATTAATAAACATATAAATAAAGCACGGAAACATCAATTTTAGGCCTATTCATGTACTGAGCAATAAGTATATAGAAATTAACACGATGTAAATTGATCATATACAGTAAAATATTTTCAACTTTATAAAGACGAATATTATTTTTCATGCTTTCGTAGGAAGAGTATCGCTGGGAACGTTGTACATGTAGTAAAAGGCAGTTAAAAGGAAGTTTCTATCGGCGAATTCTTTCCTACAATTTTATATTTTTCGACTTTCTTAAAACATACGCCTTAAATGTCTTAGTTGCTCATAATGATTAATTTTAAAAACTGAATAAATACTAATATTTTTTAATAGCTATTCAAAAGAATATTTCAGAGAACGAAACAAACGTGGAGCCTTGAGAATGCAAAACTGGTGCTGCAGTTTCTAGAGCTACTTTGTGTAAGGCAAAAATTTTGGCTCTACATTTAGGCAAGAGGAGCTATCTGTCGTCACTCACAAACTCGCATCCTGTACGTAAGGGTTCTTAGACTGCAATGCTCGCCACAAAACCAGTCCAACTTAATGTCACTTCTTCAATCATGAAAGACCTAACTTGGCTTTAACCTTTCGGTGTCGCCTGGGGCTGCTAAGATCAAAGCAGCGGGCACGGCTCGGGCGAGAGCAAAAGCGCTGCTACCGCCCTACTCGACTGCCGGAGGGTTACTGAGCAAAGCGACCAGATGCTTGGTCACCAGGTTTGTTATCAGTAATTCAGACCCCTGAGGAACACAGCTCCCTTTTAGCTGTGGTCTATTGGCAAATGATGAGCTACGGCAAACTCTTGCTGGGCTGCTGAAATTTTTACCAAGGCATTACTGCCACACTTCTTATTGCAGAGTTCTAGAGCAATTGCGCTCTGTTCTGCAGTAGATCTTCTTGCAGAGCTGCTTAGTAATAATTGTGTTCGGTCTTGCAGCGTGTTATGTTGCAAACGCTGTGGTTTGTGCCCAAAAGAAGATGGTTTATGAAGTTTTATATTTATAACTAGAGCACTCTGAGAGCGCATGCCTCCGCCATGCGAGGCAACCGTTGCAAACATTTCAAATTGGCTCTGAAACAATAATATCCTCTGTATAAACTCCAAAATCTAATCATTTGTGCCTTTTGATAGTAATAACAGCTTGTGCTATCTTTCTTGAAGATCCGTTCATAACTTTTTGAGTTATACTGCTAACAAACGTTATGAAAAGCATGAGTCAAACATACAAACAAACAAACTGATCTGCACCAAAACTTGATCATTTATGTCTTTTAACATTACTTACAACCCCTATGAATTTCATAAAGATACATTCATTATTTTTTGAGTTATTGTGCTGACAAGCATAAAATTAAAAACAGTGGCAAACGAATGAACAAACGGATCATTACCAAATTTTAGTGATCTACTCTATGTTATATACCTAACAACTCATGTCAATTTCATAATAATCCATTCATAACTTTTTGAGTTATGGCATTGAGAAAAATGAGCCAGACAAACAAACAAACGGATGGACATATCTTTACCAAAAGTTAATCATCTGTTCCTCGTAACATACCTAACAATGAAGTACGTAGCAAAGAGCTTTAATGGTATAAAAACTGAATGGTGTAAAATTGAATGCAACATAGCTTTTGGTGTTACTCTCGTTCTCATCAAGTTAGAGGACAACCAAGCAAAAGTGAGAGGCCAGAGTAGGCCACTGTTGAGAAGCCGACTTTGTCCCTCTCACGGTCTGAATAAAGTGGAGCGGCACACTGGCTATCGAGGTGCTATCACTCAAAAAGGAATAAAAGCTGCAGGGTCTAGAGCACTAAATACTAAAACTGACACTAGGATACGGATATACCTTCGTAGCTCCAATGTGATCAGCAAGTGAAGGCTACAGTAAGCGGTTCACTTAGTACCAGGACTCACCTAGACTACCAGTATATATGCAGTTCGATCGCTTCAGAAGTACAGTTCATTAAGAGCTAATAGTTACAATGTGACAAAGATTGTATTAACTTTCTCACAGTCGAGGATAAGCATCCACATTTTCCATGGGTGAATTTTCTTGGATTTGGCTTTTTCAGCTGCGTTATGTAAACGCTAATTTTGAAACATAAACAGTTAACGAAACTTAAGATGACTATACGGGTATACCAAATGTTCAACAAAATATTACCAGGATAGTAAAGAATTCTAAATATTTTCAAGCTGATATGCTTTTCTAGCAATAATGACTGATGGACTGCCTGAGGACAGGGGTGCCTGCTCCTTCATTTAGGCCACATTAAACAGTTGGAGCAAGTAAGAGGTAGAAACCATTGCAGCACCAGTCCCAGACTCAGAGTATTGAGTACATATTAGGCTAGTTGCCTTACCTCCATTCCCGAGCCAACTCGAGCAGTCCAGTCTGCCTCTGCTCCTCCTTTGTAAAGCTTGCAGTATCAAGGAAAGTTTCTCAGCAAAGGCTCATATTAAGCAGCGTTTTATCTATTTCTAGACTTTATTAGGGTTCCTCTTAGGTTTTTTCATTTTTTCGAGCATTTGCGTAAAGTTGAGGATAAGACATCAGTTGCAGGTCGCTGTCTGCGGTCTCTAGACAGAATGATATTATCGTGCTTCTCATCTGCTTCCTGGGAGTTTTAATTACAACCTTGAACACATGAATAACGTTGCTTTCTTATCCCTAACAGAAACTTATATACGGCTTTAGCCGCTGGAGCGGCCTGGAATGCTGCGAGCGTAAGCATGTTTTCATCAAATTTCACACTGTGATCAGGATCGTCTTCGGTCTAGAGTTCCGACCCTCCAGGGGCTCCAAAGGCGTACCCGTAGAGCTGCTCTGCTCCACGAGTTCACTGTTTCACTGTTCAGCTGCCCAAGCGCACACTGCTCAGTATCAGCGGTCATCTAGGTTTCATTGTGGTGGATTATGTAGCATACTTGATGGTTCTACATTTTGCTGCTAGGAAAATTGAGTTTTCGAACCTCGGGTCAATCGCTTCCATTTCTGTGACTGATATCCACGTCTTGTTTTGCATTCATTATAACTATTGAGCAACGCGGAGACGCAGCAGCCGTTAAGCACCTATTTGTATTGACACGTAGATTTTGATCTTTCGAACGCATGTATGACAATACTTACATGCTTTTCTTTAAATTCTGTTCAGTATTGAGGCTTCACTACTTCTCTTACAATTTTCTCCAATTTCCACAGGGCTCTTGTTCATTTTGCATAATAATGATTATTCAATACTTCTCATTTTAAATCCATGCATTCCATCCAAATAAACTTATGGCTAACCCTTCTATGGCTGCATATTATAATTAATAGATAACAATATTTTAAGCAATGATGACTGTTTTATTCATATTTGACCGCGCTGAGCAAATTTACAAATTGGTTTCATGGTATAATTAAATGTTAGTTCTGATATCCGTAGACTTTAAGGTACTTTGTTCCATTTTCTACTTCGAAGTCATTGCGCTCTCTCCGTTTCATGATATCAAAGAGTGCGTGGAATACCTCAGATTTTGGAGTGAAAAACATCAGTTCTATAAAAAAAAAACCTTCCTACAACACAGCCATCAGAACACGGCAACAGCAGCATGCACGCATTACCTCACATTTTGGGACTAAAACACAGTTTCCATTAAGCACTTCTGCGCAACACAGACGTCTGAACAGGGCAACAACAGCATGCACGCATTACCTCACATTTTGGAACTAAAACACAGTTTCCATTAAGCACTTTTGCGCAACACAGACGTCTGAACAGGGCAACAACAGCATGCACGCATTACCTCACATTTTGGGACTAAAACATAGTTTCCATTAAGCACTTTTGCGCAACACAGACGTCTGAACAGGGCAACAACAGCATGCACGCATTACCTCACATTTTGGGACTAAAACACAGTTTCCATTAAGCACTTTTGCGCAACACAGACGTCTGAACAGGGCAACAACAGCATGCACGCATTACCGCACCGCACGAAAGTTTTAAGCGGCAGATAAATTGGAAATTTAATCAATACGTTGAGAGTGCGCAGACCAGTCTTCCAAAGTCACGGCTGGCCACAGCAAAGGCAGTAGTGTTGTTTGCTGCATCGGATTCCGATCATTTTACCGAGACTTTTCTGAAGCGAGAGCACGGGACTGCCTTGCGGAAAGATTGGACTGCTACTGACATTCATGTTATTCCATAGGCACGCTTCAGGTTCTGAAAGTATGAATGTTTTCAGGGAAAACAAGCTAAAAATTGGGTTGTATGATACGCTTGCTGAAGGAAAAATGAATTTTGTTCATAACTTGGTATATCAGAAGGGTATATTTTGCAGCGCGTGTCAAACTGAAATTATTAACAGTTTTGATGTTAACAAAAATAGGCTCCTATAATCCAGTAAAAAATTGGCCGTTGCAAGTACTGAGGTAGGGCACAAAAACTGCTGCTTTCCTTCCGTGCTTTCGCAATCCCCTAAATCAGGGTCCCGTTGAAATGCACAGTCCCTCTCGCAGAGGTTATATTTCCTCAATTTCATCAAGTGCATTTTGCCTCAGAGTTTTAAAGGGAACAATGCAGGGGTCTTCCCAATTATAAGTCGCTCTCTAACTTCTCAAAAGTCTTTATGCTACAAAGTCCCCGCTAAGATCACTCGTTAACGCATTCTCACTGGAGCTTAAAACTTCTTTCAAAAAGGCTCGCCTCATAATGAGAAAGATTAATACGTCTTTCTCGCTTCTAAAAAAAATTGCCAGGCATTACAAAAGACAAAAGGACTCTAATGACGAAAAAGGCATGCGTATTAATTTTTTTTCTAGCTCTCCAGTTCATAATTTGCAGGTGGCTGTTGAATATTTCCTAGGCAACAGCTAATTAATATTGCACGAATCTTGATTCTAAAACCTGCTACTTGATGGAAATTTTAAACATGCATGAAAATATGCAGATCCACTGCAGTTCAGGTGTATGAGATCTAAGCTGCATCTTTTGCTAGCGCTGTAACGCTTTCTTGGATAACTAAAACGGATGTTAGTCTGAACCTCTCAGCACATAATATTAACCCACCTCAGTGAACTGACTACGGAATGCAGAATAAAATATTAAACTGCATGTATAGCATAACGTGCTTTTCCAGCCTTGTCCCTGAGGGTAACTGCAGCAGCGAAACCTTCAATTCCTCATTGGACAGCGGCCATGCCCAATGAGTTTTAATAGAAGGAGGAAATGCAATCGTTTGTCACCTGGTAAGCCATCCTTTCATTTTTTCCGGTATGGCTGAGAACTGGCAGAGCGGTTGTATTGTACAATCGATATACAAAGGGCGCACAAGTACAGCCTGCGATTATTATTAAGTACACTAGTGGACCCGTGCGTGAAGAATTCACGCAATAACCTATACGTTTGCGTAATGCCTCTAGGCCGGTGCGGAATCTCCTCTTCTCTTATTTGCTTCTTAATTTTCTTCTGTTCTTCATTG
>LQNS02000155.1:3786774-3826067 GCA_001587735.2 Parhyale hawaiensis
CATTTTTTACTTGATATTATATTTTCTAGAGACATAAATTACTGTCCTATGTTTAACGTAGTGGTGCAAATTCTATATTTATATATGTACATATTTTTTTTCTTCTTTATTTTTATTTTTTTTTTTTAATCAATGTTTTCGTAACAGGTATTCATCATTCGTTATTAAGTTTACGTGAGGTTCTTATAAATGAGTACGTTACTTTGAAGAAAACCATAACCATCTGGAAACTGGAAAGACCAACGCTCCAGAAAAATCTCATTTTTATGATTATCAAGATGTTAATACTTAATTTCTATGATATTTCTACTATTTAACTCGGAGAAGTAAGCAGGAAAAAAACAGCGTAAAGTTGGCTTTCATTTTATGATCTCAAGCATTAATATCCCAAGGTTGAAACTCGATGATTTTCTTTACCTATTATTGCGATTGCAGTTAATAGTAAATTATTAATTTGGATAAAATATTACCAGAGTTTGAGAGGCTCACTTGATGAAATATTTTTGATTGAGCTCTCTGGCCGCGCAAATATCAATATAGTGATGCAAAAATATGCATTATAAACTTAAACTATTCTACATCTCACACCTGAAAATACCGCTTTATCAGCAGCTTCAAGTAAATATTCAGATCATGGAATAATACAAGCAGCAATTAACGACACAATATAATCGAAAAAACGTGTCAATACTATATATAGCTGTAGTAAATTTCTACGAAGCACTAAGTGCTGTACCACGTGAGTTAGTCATTTATGAAGGCGGAAATGCTCTGATTTTCATGGACATGCATTTTACATGATTCGAATTCGGCTTGACCTAACACTTTGGCAGAGTCGTGCTATTAAAGTGTAGAAAACATTCAGATCTCATTCTTCTTCTCGTTTCCAGTTTTAGCAACCAACGAAATGCTTCCTTTGTCTCAGCCGAATACCAAGAAAAGAAAGCCACTTGGCTAAAACAGTAATCCTTGAGCTACGTAACAACACCGGTACCAACTGGAACGCCTCCTGGCGTAAGGCCATCGCCCGCGGTGGGAGCAAATTCAACAAAGTCATTTTTAATGGTCAGGTATTCCTAGTTTTTCATATGGATGCTGTGTCTAACAACATTAGAGAAAAGCGCCCCATTCAAGTTTCTCCATAATAACATAAAAAACTAGAACGCCTCGTAGCGTAAGACGATCTGCCGCGATGGGTGCAAAGTCGCCGCGGTTACCTTACCTTGATTACCTTAATGATTCTTCGGACGAGGTCCATTGGCGTTATGTACGCCACCCATCTTGTACAGAGGGGATGCTGCAGTCCGTGACCAGCGGGGTGGCTAACAGCGAGTTATCCCCACACTTCACGTAGCCGCTTACAGCAGGTTCATGTGGCACTTTCAGTAAGTATGCATCCAGTGAGTTTTTATATTTCGCAGTCTCTGTACCGGTGACATTTCGGATGTGACGTGGCATTTTGTTGAATAATCTCGTCCCCAACACCGCGAAACTATTAGAATACTTAGTGGCCATTGCTTCACCACCAGTTTTGATCGTAATTCGCATTCACAAGTGCGACCAATACGGTCTGAGTGTATGGCCTGGATTCGCCCATTGACGTTGACAGCAATTCCTTCTACAATTTGCCAAGCATATATGATCGTAATGCGCTCGAATCTCCTTTCAATGGACTACATTTGAAGTTGAGCGAGTCTTTCGTGATAATTAAAATCTTGCATGCCCCGATTTTGGCAGTAAACGATCGCTGGATAGCCTCAAGGCGCTCTAAGTCTTTCCGTTTGCTTGGCATCCAAAGAGGTGAACAGTATTCTATCCTCGGCAGTATTAGTCGTTTCCATAAGGTGAGCATTGTGTCTGCCTCCCGTGAAGAGAAAGTTCGAAGCACCCATCCGCTCCACTTCTTGCCTATAATAACAACTCGAGCCACGGAATCTTCAAAAGCGGCATTATCTTGCATTCTCACCACAGGATCTCTTAAAATTTGCTTGATCTCGATTTTGCTCCCAGCTCTCGTCGTGTAGGACGTAGATTCCGTAAGGGAGAAGTTGTTTCAATACCGCATTAGTTCAAATTTTGATTCGTTCAAGGTCATGTTGTTAACCGATGTCCAGTGAAAGATGTTGGTTAGATCTAGTTGCACATTCCGTACGTCTGATGTTGATTGTACCGCTGCTAACTAATATCCGTGTGTCATCAGCGAACGATGAGGGAACGGCAAACTTGCATTGGTGCCCCATATCATTTATCACGATGAGGAAGAGAATTGGACCAAGCAGGGGCCTTGTGGGACTCCACTGAGTACCGGCTGTCGTTTGGACACTTTATTATTTATAATTACACTTTGGGTTCGGTTTTTCAGGAAAGCTTCGATCCATCTTAAACATTTTCCATGGATGCCCATGTTGAAGAGTTTAAGTAATAACATTTCGTGATCTACTTTATCGAAGGCTTTGACAAAATTTAAATATGTTACGTCCACTTTTTTTTTTTTTTTTTTTTTTGCCTTGGCATGGTAGGTCTAGAATAGAGTCATAAAGATCAAGCACCTGTGAAGTGGTTGAACGTTTATGGCGAAAGCCCTGTTGATTTGACGTAAGCAGGTTATTGCTCTCCAAATAATGTACAAGGTGTTTCCTAAAGACCCTTTCAAACGTCTTCACTACGTGGCTAGTTTGGGGGACAGGTCTATAGTGGGATGGATCCAAGCTATTTCCAGCTCTAGGAATAGGTGAATGGAACTACTCCGTCATCCATCGATTTTCGTCACATAAGGTTTAGGGGGTATGAAATGCTTAGCTTGCAGATCTTGATAATTTTTCCAGGGATATCATCTCATCCCGCTGCACTGATGCCGCTAAGTTCGTCAATGGCTAATTCAATGCTTAGTTCTGGGAACTCGAAGTCCGTTAGGTAGTTTATAGTTAAATCAATTCTTGGGATTTCAGGATTTGAAATTTTGTCGCGAAAGATTTTTTGATATTGACGGCTTAGTATTTTGCTCATTCCCTGGTCATTATCAACAATAGATTCTGTATCATGCACCAGTGACACGATTCTTGGTTTTACCGAAGAATGATGTGATGCATAGGCAAAAAAATATTTACTATTGGTTTTTATTTTTGCAAAACTTGCTTTTCTTTTCCTTGGTTTTCTTCATCGTGTGACCTTGCAAGCTGACGTTCTATCTCTTCTTCTTTTTGCACTCGGTTTGTCGTTGTAGTAACTTCGTTGATTTCTGGCATATTATGAGTTTTGCACGTTTTTTTTTTTTGTAGTCCTTTACGAAACTTGTGATATCGACTTTTATTAACTTTTTTTTGCCGCGCTAAGGTACTACATGCACTTTTCCAATAAAATGTTTTCGAATGTCTGATGCTTTCATTTGCTATTGAGTTATTTGAAGTACGTCCCAGTTTACTGACTGCAGTTCTGCATTTAAGCCGTCCCAATTTATCCCTTCATCGTGCATGTTCAAGTCCCGTAGACTGGAGATGAAGTTTATTTGTGAATTTTTCTGCGGTCTATGTTAATCGTATTCGCCAAGTTGAGCCGTTATTTCAACAAGCCTATGATCAGCTTATGCTATAACCTGGATTTCAATATTCTTAATCAATTGTACTTTATCTACGCCGAGAAGATCTAAGACATTTTTATTTCTCGTAGGAGAAGAGATCATTTGGGTCAGTGAAAATGCATCCATTATATGCACCAGAGAGAATGCCTGACCTGTTTCATCTCTAGTGGCCGATGATGTTCTGGATAGTACAAAGCTTCCAGTTTCTTCTGGCAAGTCTGTCGTTAACCATTTATATTAGGTAGACTGCAGTAGATGAACCAATTGGTCCATTCCCAAAGAGACACCGGAACTTACGCCCCTGCCATTATGTTAGTAGGACATAGAGGCCTGGAGAAAAAAGAAAAACAGGGGATGAAGAGCCCCTGCCGAAGAGACGATCAGGAATGCTCGCAAGCACGATCATGAGCCGCTGATATGCGGAGATTAGAGACGTCAAACTGTGTTGCTGGAGCAGGAGAGAGAAGAAGACAGATTAAAGTGACCTCGGACTCTTTGGCCGTTAAGAGTTTACGACTCATGGAGGAGAAGTTCTTAGCTGTGATGATGTCCCTCCCAGTATGTCAAGACGATTTTTAAACGCGTTGACTGACTCCGCTAGAAACCTTGGATGGGGGTCTAGTTCAATTGCTGGCTATGAAATACGGAAAGAACTGCTTACTGAATGTCATTCTTAGAGCTTTATGCTTAAGTTTTCGACCATTGTTTCGCAAGCGATCACTGAGGTCTCTTTCAAAGACTCCCGTTGTAGGTACGTCGTTGAAGCCATTCAAATACTTCAAGGTTTCTATTATTTGCCCTCTGAGTCGTCTTTGCTTGAGAGAGATCAGACCCAGCTCTGTCCGGCAACATTCATATTGCTTGTTTCGCAGCTGAGGTATCAATTTCGTTGCTCTGTGTTGGATTCTTTCCATGTTATCGACCTATGGATTCTATTTGAGTCATCTTTCATTTACATATTTGTAGAATGCCTTTGGGTTGCGTTTTGCCATAGCGGCAACGGAAACTTCTTTTTCCCTTTTTGTGGTCCTGACTATTTCTTTACATCCCGATATGCCCTTATGCGACTGGACGTGTTTTCCTTTGTTGAATTACGCTTCCAGGCTTTATAACGCACATGTCGCCTTACAATGCAGTATTTGAGTGTCCGATTCATCCAGAGGGGATCATTAGTGATACGAACTCGTTTATTTGGGATGTATCGTTCAGCTGCACTCAAGAAGCTCGTTTTCAAAATATGTGAGCATTGTTCAACACTGGCGTCTCTCATAGGGGTTTCGAAGTCAGTTGTTCCTAATGCAGCTGCCATTCCCCGAAAATTTGCTCGTTGATAATCTGGCAGCTTGAAACGATGCGCATCAGTGGTGAATTCATTGCTAGTTTTGAGAGTAAATTCAACCATGTTGTGGTCTCCTAGCCGGTCTAGAATGGCTAGGTCAACAATTTCATAATCAGGAGTGGAGAATACGAGATCTAGAATATTACCGTATCTCGTAGGTTCATTAACGTGCTGAGTCAGGTGATGGTGACCGAGGAGTTAGAGCAGTTTACTGCCTGGAGCTGGGCTGCGCAATGTACTCCAATCAATTTGGGGAAGGTTGAAGTCTTTCATTAGAGCTGTTTCATTCTGGGCACTCAGTGCATTTTCGATTTTGTTGTAAAGTGCTGTATTAGTTTCAGCGGTACTGCGAGAGTTCTTATATGCGAGCTGCCGAATGTCGAGACGAGCATGGATAGGGATAAATTTGTATTCTTTAGTTGCTGCGAAACTCTTACAGAGAGGATTGGAGTGATTTTTTATATCTATGATGGACCCCCTCCTCTGCCACTATCTGTGGATCGATCTATATTGAAACATTTGTAGCCTTTTAATGCAACTTCTACTTCCAGATGTTTGTTTAAGAGGTTGATCCATGTGTCATTGAGAGCTATAACATCGTAGTTTAGAGTGGCTGCTATAGCTTGCAGTTCGTTCATATTTTTCATCATAGTCTGAATGTTACCAACTAAAAATTTGACGCCGCTGTTTGCATAGCTCCTCTTGTTTAATGGTGCATTTGGAGTGTCTGATTGTTGAGAAAAGATAAGAGGTGGGCGATCAGGGGTATTGCCAGGACCAGTCAGAGCGCCTGCTTGAAGTTGAGCAGGAGAAAAGGTTTGTAGCACCAGACTACTGTTTTTAACGCTAAAAGGTGTATCAACATTCCTTATAAGGTAGGATGATTTTTGAGCTTTGAAGATTTAATGACATTACATAATATACATCAGTGGTGGGGGAGGGCTCACCTGAGCTCAGCTGCATAAACGTGTGCGTTTTATGTACAGGTGAAACGGGAAAAACAACTGGGCTACGTCATATATATAATACATATATTTATCCTTGATTACAGGTATAGTGTTGCATATTCCTTTGAAAAGCAAAACATAGTGATGGGTCTTGGGCCGCCTATTATCTCTAACTCTATAATTATATAATATAGAAGTGTACTGAATACGTTTACGTTAGTACTTGTGATATTTTTCTGATAAATAATTAAAATCGTAACAGTTTTTAGCATCCTTTTGAGAACTCACCAATTTGAAATGAATAATCCTGGCCATTTGAGCAACTATTATTGATTGGAATTCGAATTTTCGCAATAATTGGATGTATGGAATAGCTATTAATGTAGGTGGTACATCATGCAGATAAATTTCCTTCATACTTTGTCTTTATTTATTATGCATCAGCCAGGGACCATGAAGAAACTACTGCCTCAAGCAGATATTCCGCTGGTGTGTTTGCGCTTTCTGCTAATTGCTCAGCGCGCCGCCGGATGTTTGCTTTAGTGTGGAAAGTCTTTAGCTTCAAACTCAAAAGGACTTTCGTAAAATTTCCGAGTGCTTTGGAGTTAATGTAGCCTTGAGGTGGCTTCAAAAGAAATGTGTTTCAATTAATCCCGGTAAAATACTGTAGTTCTAGTGGCTTATGTGTAGTGCAACTGGTAAAAGTAGTGAAATGAATATATGAACAGAGGCAATTGATGTAGAGCTTGTTAATTTGAGCCAATATGTATTACTTTAATTGCTGACATGAAATACTTAATTCGTCGCAGAGAAAAAAATGTGCCCGAATTGCAAGCTAATCGAGCGAACGTGGATAATATAAATTTTCGTTTCCAAAAGCAATTTTTTACAACATATCTTAGAGACAAGATAGTAGTATTTAATCTATCTTAAATCCAATATTAATATTATTACAATATATCTTGGGCTCATGGAAGTGCTGATAAATCACTGCTGACATGTAAAATATGTCTTCAGTACAATTTAACATATTTTTGAGCATTCACATACTGATGTTCATTCACATGTTGGATGCGTTTCAAATTCTACGCTCATAAATTTTTAATCACAAGCTGCCAATCACCGCGGGTATGTTACTTAATTGCTGCTGCATCTTTTATGAACTGAAAATTTTTTGCTCCCTATGTGGTCTTAGTTACTCAATAGATACTACGATGGACCATGCGCACTCGACCATTTGGAGTATTCACATTTTACTGCAATAATTAGAGCAAAAAGTTACTGCAGCCACTTGTATTTTTTCCCAAAAGTTAATCAATTTCCGTTGGCTACGCAGATACATCAATGTGAAGATTCTAATGAGCTGCTTCCTTTATGTTTTATTGTATGAAACTAAACTCTTCAATTTTATGTTGCTCAGCGAGAGATGCAGTTTTACTGCGTCTCTGCTGCAGTCCAGTGCAATAAATGATTTTCTTAGGACTGTAAAAACGAGTCTTTCAGCACATTTTCCGTAAACGGCGAGTGCCTTTCACACTTTTCTTAGGAGAAATTAAGAAAAACATTCTTTCTAGGACACTTGAACGTCTGCTTACTTAACATTTGCATCTTCCTTTCTTCGTGGGGTCTCAGAACATGTCAGTTGTTTTTTTAGAATTAAAATGCAGAATTTTTACCTGACGGTCGTTAGTAACGCTTTAGCTCGGCCTCTTTACCAGTCCCATCACGGTCGTTTAAACAAAGCTTTCAGCATTTTGGTCGTTCTCGGGGTAAGTTCAACAAACTAGAGAAAATGAGGCAAGTTTTTGCAGTTGACTTTTATTTGCATGGGAAGAGCGCCATCGACTCGCTTGACTGAAGGTCTCCTGTGAGGAGACCCCCAACTTCTGAGACTCGATCCTTCCTACTCCCTTGCTGAATTTAAATGAGTACCTTTCTGCACGGATTCATGGATGAACGCAGCTCAGGAACAGCTTTCAAGTTTCTCAGAAAAATCTAAGGCTTTCTTTTCTCGAAGAAAAACTAATCGTTTCTTTCCGAAAGACGGCACCAGAGATCGGCTTGTCTTAGACCAAAGTCTTCTTTTCTATCTTTTTGATACTAAAAGTTTGAGACAAAAACTTAAACATACACAGTATTTTCTTCCAAAAGAAAAAAATCCTGAAGGCGGCAGTATAGAGCGAATTGTCTCTGAACGACGATAGTTCTTGTGTCTTTCTTGTACCAAACATATAAGACTAAAGCTGTAACACAAACGCAGTGACTACTGTGAACCCATCCCCCCTAGTAAAAGGTTTTTTTCTAAGACTGCACCGGAGATCAGCTTCTTTTAGATAGAATGCTTCTTTCAGTCCCATAATAAACACTAGAGACTAAAAGAACAGTCTTGACTCTGAAGGAAAGTTTCTTCACTCAACTCACGATCAGTACCGATTTGTCCTATGATTGACTGCTGTACACTGGGGCGAAATGAGCGAGCATGTATAGGGGACAGTGTCGCTGCCTGCGGGCACGTGCCCACATGGCCTACTATAAATACGGGCGTGCATGTTACATTTGCCTCTTAAAATTAAGAGGCCTGAACTGCTGGCTGCCAGTTCCGTTTCCCGAATGGTATTCCGTATCTTGGATACGGCTGGAGTCAATATAGGCCATGATTTGAGTTTTCTTGCACTATGTTCTGTGTTTGTGATTAGAATTACATAATGGTGAACAAGTGCGTGGCTTACGGATGTGAAACTGGAGTAAACCAGAAGGTTGACGAAAATGCAGGCTCAAGAGAAAAGCTGGCAAGCTTCCACTTTCCCATTAAAAAGGAAGATTTGCTGCAGAGGTTGGTGAGCTTGGTCAATTGTCAGGACTAGGAAGCAAACTCCTACATCAGTTCTTTGTGAGAAGCATTTTACTGAAATCCTAATAACTCGAGGAAAGCGCTGTACTCTGAAATTTGATCTGAACCCTATTCCGACGGAACATAGTTCCCTTGCAATGATGAGACATTCACTATTACCGGAAATGTCAGCCCCTCGCAGGCCACCGAAATTCGAAACATTGAACCTGACACAAATCACAGACTTCCTCGACAAGGACAAGGTCGGCCGACTTATTCAGTCGCAGTTATGAGATATGCCCTCATGCAGAGATATACTTCTGCTACTTCATACCGGCTGATGTTGAAGCAGTTTCCGTTGCCCTCGTTCCGACTTTTGTACAAGATTCAACAAGGCGGAATTGACACCATAAAGGCCGTACAAGAGCTCCATCACTCAGGAGCCATATCATCTGATTTAATATTGATGGCTGATGAAATGTACTGTATTTGCAACCAGGCTCTCAATATCATGCAGGTGCTTATGTTGGTTGCAATGATGAAGGGAAGCTGTACAAGGGTTATCATCTGATTCTTGATTGTAGGACTTCAAGAGTCGGTACCAATCCTAGTGCGCGCTGCTCCGGAATGTTAGGTAAATTGTAAGGTTTTTGCTTACGATTTATCTCTCTTGTTTAATACCTAGGTATTATTAATGAAAGAAGACCATAAGCGAGAATAGGCGTCTGTTTAGAGGATGGGTTCTCTAATAAAATTATGATATAATTAATTATGATAATCGAATAACTATATAATTATTAATTATAATTATCATTACACAATTATTTCTAATTAATTGTTATAGTATTTTTATTTTTCGATTTATTGGAATTTTATGATAGGTATTATTGCTGCTCCGGATCTTTTCTGTTTGCTGGTTATCGCCAAATTTGATTTTGAATACATTTTTTATGTAGAGTTCGAAAGTGATAATTATTTTTCCTAGAAACTTTGTGGTTTTCGAGTAAAGTGACTTTACAAATATTTTTATCCTATCTATTACTGATGAAATAGAGACGTTAATAAAATTGGGGCTACTTTCGAATATACTGAATGTAGTTCCTAACATAATACAGTATAGGAACATAAAAATGAATACTTTACCTAATGAACGCAAATTTATGTCTATATTCATATTATAACTAAATTTGAGAGTTTTGAGCTTAAGAAAGTGAAATATACTCAAAGAAGTATAAAATTATTTAATTTTTTACTTCTTTAGTAATAGATGGGAGAAAAATAACTTTAAAACCCTTTTACTCCAAAACCATTATTATCTCCGAAAAAAAAAATATTTTCGGATTATACGGACAAAAATACATCGGAAAATGTATTTAAATAAATTTTAGTAATGGTCACCAAACAGGAAAGACCCGATACTCCATTCCTACTTCTCTGTTTATGCGATTTAGTATGTCTAATGCTTAGTATTCAATTCGGCAGAAAATTGGGTTGTTAACGAGATGCACAAATGCTTCAGTATCGGACTACGGATCAGAGGACTATTTCAGGCAGAATTTTACTGAGAGGCTTTGTGCCCTCGTTGATGCATTTAACTGTTTGTAAACTGTGGGAAACGGAGCTTTTAAAAAAATGTGTACAAATAAAAGGAGAACATTGCAAGAAGTACCGTCGTGTTTCTATGTTTTTGTCAAGACACAAGTGCGAACTCTCTGCTGAGAGAACAAATGAGTGATACATTTTATAAAGTGAGAGCATTAACATGTCGTCGAATTTTCACGGGTCACCCACGCTTCACGTTAGAGACGGAATGCGTAACGATAGATTGGGTTAAGCGGCATAAGTTAGTTCAGACGGTGTGGATTAGAAGCGCTACCTCAAATTAAATAAGGTGAGTGAAAATATTCCCTAAGCGTGTCACGCTCTTCTTTAACTGATAGAAGGAAATTAGAGCGTCCCGAGGTACTCTTGGATACGGCTCGGGAAGGGATCAAAGGAAGAAATAGTCGAGTTCATATTTCAGCTTCTATGCGGCTCGCAGGTCTAGGGTAGACGCTTCATGGCCAGACTTGGGACATTTTCAACCTTGGTATGCGTGATACGGATACGAGGGTATCATTATTAAAGAACACTTCTTTTGTTTGCAGAATTTCCACTGGTTCATTCAGTATTAGATAGGGGAAATTTCGAATAATACGGGACTGAGATATCACAGAAGAACATTGCTTCTGTTCTGTGAAACTTCTAATTGGTTCCAGCTGCACCCACAGCAGCGTAATCAGAAGGGTAGGATGTAACGTTCCCATGTTTCGTAAGACTGATTTCGTCAGGATTAAGTGACTAGCGTTATTTATGTGGTAGGTTAGGTTCGAGGAGCTGTGTTAGGTTATGTGCGTTATAGTAGCGTATTGCTTAGATTGCTACATCTTATAATGTGGGAGCATTAACTAATCGGTGAATTCCCACCGGTCACGTTAGCTTATACGACTTAATTAGGCTTGGATAGACAGACATTGTTGAGTTGGAATGAGCGATGGACGTTTACTCTCTGCCCCACCCGATGCAATATTCAGCTGCATTAGGTTAAACTGAGGTAAATTGCAATAGTGTAGCGTGGGTGCAAAGTATAGTCTTTATTCAACCGTGGAATTCCACGGGTCCCGCTAGTGCGATACAATTTTTACCAAATCTATTAGAAATGTGTGAACTTCAGATTGCATTGCAAAGAAAACTTAAATAATGGCCTATATTGACTCCAGCCGTATCCAGGATACGGAACACCATTTGGAAAACGGATCTGGCAGCCAGCAGTTTAGGCCTCTTAATTTTAAGAGGCAAATGTAACATGCACGGCCGTATTTATAAGGCCATGATGCCCAGCGGATGATATGCCGAATGCTCAGGCCCCTCTTACACGGGCGAATAGTGCCCGGCAAGCAGGGGGGGGTGACGGGCGGGAAACACGTTTTACCGCTGCCCGGCAGACATTCGCTGCTGCCTGTGGTTTGCTCACTGCGCGAACTTTGCCTCCTGAACAGCGGGCATGATCAGACCGACAGACCATAGTTGCGTTGAAGACTTTCAAACTCTCTTATAATAGTTCTGGTAGCTGTGGCACTCCAAAACCTGCAGATTTTCTTCACTTTATAATTTTACGCAAAGCATGTAACTAGGAGCTGCCCGCCCCACCTGACCTTGAAATGTCTCGTGTAATAACACCCCAATATTCGGCGGTCATGATCTCTACGATTCTGTACCCGCTGTTCGCTGAACACTGTCCGTCCGTGTAATAGGGCCTTTAATTAGCGCTCGTAACACTGTTATGGAAGGAGGTTGTGCTATGCTGTGGGCTTCTGCCGAGACTCTAGGGTTTTCTCCTTCTTTATGACAATAAGCACTAGAGTTACTGATAAAGTTTGTCAAGTTCAACTTTGCTGACCTGTATACCCGTATGTAGTATTGCCGTTAGCTAAGAATACCGCAATACACAGCAGCTCTTCCGCGCAGCAAACTCTGAATGACTGGAATATTTTTTTCGATCAGTTCAAAGTGTGAACCGTTCCCTAGACAGGCATATTTAGCCAACAATTCGAGCAAGAGACTCTAGAAAGGAAGTTCAAACTAGGAATTCAAGCTATTACTACTGGAGAGGCAACTGTCAAGCCATTAATTCGAGCTATGAGCATAGCATGATATTGATATCCTTGTATTCAGCCCCTGTCAACCTGTTACCGCCCTTGAACCACACTGGAGGCATCTTCTCTCAGTTGGAGACCACAACGCCAAGCATCATCACAGAGGCCGGATGCTTTGTTGTGGAGACATAACAAACATCAGAGATGTCTTGACCAAAGCTCACAACTCGATCATTCTGTTTGTTGAAGACAAGAGCCACTGTGAAGGTCTTCCCATCTGAGAAAATGTTGACTCGATTTCCATGACTTTTCATGACGTTAAGAAGGCGAGAACATCGCTTTTGGCGCTTTTTAACCATGTCAGCAGTTAGCAGCGGTCTTTTCTGGCGCTTTAAGCTCTGTTCACCTTCACTCTTTCCAGCTCTTGACACGGTTGACTCAGAAATCTTCTTCTTCTTCGCAAATTCAGTCATTTTGAGTTTCGGGTCATTTTCAAAGGCTCTTCGAACATTCTTCCGTTGAATAACTTGTGATCTGTCTGAACGTGGTCGATCTTTGAGGCTTTCATTATTCATAAGGCGGTGTTCGACCAGTTTCACCGTTGATAAACTTACATTTTGCAACCTAACAATATTCGGTTTCTGGTGACCCGCGCGAAGGAGAGCTGCTATCTTTATCCTCTTTGTTTTCATTACCAACTATGTATGAAAATGAGCACTGTTACCAGTTATTATATTATCTGAAATTGTTTAGGAATGAGTCATTGTCATATGAATTTCACACATTGAAAATACAATACAGGTCAGGACTTCTGCAAAGTCAGGTACAAGACTTAGATGATATGATCCAATAATAAGTAGCAAGCATGCTACTGATATATGAAGACAACAAAGTACATGGTCTACATCTGAATAAGTGCTACAAGCAGAATACAGTAGACAATGTTAGTAATTGTAAGGCTAAATACCGAATAAGCTGACGCTTGATAGCAAAAGCGCCTTTAAATATCTATGATTGCAGTCTTCATTTACAACACCGGTCGCTTCCGCCAGAATCGAGTCGGAAGTCCGCTGGTAAATTACTGTACGTTTATGAGACTAACAAATATATATCTCCGAAACTCTGGTTACATGCTTAGACAGACAGCTTTTATTAATATAGGTTCCAGCCGGAAGGTCCCTTAAAATCTTGGGTGTCACTCAACAAGCAATGCTGGTAAACAGGCACATTTTTGTAAGGTGTCATATACGACCTATCAAGTTCTTTATCGTAGAACTTCTAATCTGAAGACGGCGGTTACATTCGCTAGACCTAAACTCACATGGTACAAGGAATGAGTCTATACATTTCAATGTTAAGGCTAACACATTGGAATGTTGTATATGCGAAACGCATATACAACAGTCAAAATATTCCATTTTATATAAAAATAAAAAATAAATGAATAACAAGTCAATTAAAAAATCAATTGATTTAATCACTTGATCAATGCCAACCCTGATTCAAAGGTTCATCTACATTTGGTGTTTTTAATCCAGTTATCGGCTGTTAACTAAAAATCATTTACAAATGAAAAAGATAATAGCTAAATTTCTATACTCAGAAAGAAATTTAAACATAAAGTCAAATATGTGCACCTGTGAGCTAATAAGTGTTTAGATACAGCCTACTTGGCAAACTGAAAATAAAGCTGATTAGTTGCTCTTCAACTTTGATATTGCAATAGTAGTTACCTACATAATGGCTTAATAGATGATAGATCAGATTTAATCAGAGCATCAAATTATTTAAATACCATAAAAAATCAGGAATGCACTCCCTCTTATTTTAATTTTCTCTCTCTTGAGATACTTCGTTTACTTTTTGACACGAAGCTTATGTTTAAGGAGCACAAAGCGTCTGGTCTAGTAAGGATAGGGTACTGCGTAATTTCACCCTATGTTTGGTGACGTTGGAGTAGTCCGGGGATATTTCTATGTTTTTTGTTTTTTTTTTTTTGCATCCTTTGTTAGAGTATTGCTCCCCTATTTAGGGTTCAGCTGCCGCTAGTTATCTCTGTTGCTTGACCAACATGTTGGTTCTAGCAGTCGGATGTGTGCGCTGAATAATTTGGTAAACTTATCCCCTTGACTAAAAGTTGTTGGCCTCTGCGTGTTCTATTTATAATTGGCTAGATACCTCAATGATCGCTTGAGAAACAATGGTAAAAAAACTCAAGCACAAAGCTCGAAGAACGACCTTAACTCAGCAGTTCTTTTCGTATTTCCGACGTTGTTAGTGCGAAATCGGTCAACGCGATTAAAAATCGTCTTGACATACATTGGGAGACACACCCCCACAGCTAAGGATTCCTCCTCCAGGAGTCGCACACTCTTAACGGCCAAAGCCTCCGAGGCTTCCTAAATCCGTCTTCTTCATTCTTCCGCTCCAACTGCACTGTCTAACACCTTTAACTCCGCATATCAGCGGCTATTGACCATGATTGAGTGCATTCATGATCGTCTCTTTTGCTGAGACTCTTCTCCTTCCTCGTCTTTTTTTTTTTTCCTTCTGTTTTCCCCAGTCTTTTATATCCCACTAATATAATGGCAATACCTCATAGAGGGCCGGTCAAGTTCGGTGCCTCATTGAGAGTGGGCCTGTTGGTTCGTCTACCGCCGTCTATCTAATCTAATCCTCGATCCTATTTCTGATCCTAGGATCGTTGGAGAAAACATGTGAGCTCAGTCAGTAGCCCATCCCTTTAACCCTGGAACCTGTTAGCTGAGAAACTCGTCAGTTCAGTCGCTGTTTCACATCCGGTACGATGCCGGTCTGGGGTTCGCTGCCGGGATCCGTGGTCAGTGGCGTCGATCAGTAAGCGTTCAAGTCGGCTGTGGGTATTTTTGAGAAAATTTTCTTCATCGCAGAGCCTTGGACGTCTAAGTGTTGCTTTGTGCTTCATTTGGGTACCTCTCGTCCTCTGATGTCCTCGTGCTAAACTTCAATAATAATAATAGTAAGCGAACGCACAAAGGGTATTATTGTATAGTGTAAGAGCGTAACCACATTTCATTGGATCATAGAGTCAAATGCAAAAGGTATTGGAAACAATTTCTAAGTAATGGTATTTGTGAATATGTTGACGTAAGTATCAGTTACGCTGGCCACTGCCTCAATCGATGGTGATGATTATTTTGACAGCTAATTGGCAGTACTTTGAGACAGCATCGGATGATCCACTGGGAGCTCACATTCATCACAACGTTGCGGCAGGTTCAATGCATTTTGCATAACAAGTAGCGGAAGACCCGCCCCCCTCCAGTACCATCACTCGAGCATTCCGATTGCAAGGTCCCCACGCGGCTGCTCAGTAGCAGGCCTCGCCTGCATTTCATCGAACTTCTAAAGAAAGTTAAGCAACTTTTGACAATGCTAGAGCAGACAAGGAAACTTAAGGGGCCCTAAGAGCCATTGTGGTGCTTTTTGGAAAGAAAGATCTGCAACGTTGCCTGCCACATTCATTGCAGCCTGTCCCTTTGAAAGGGATCCTTCTCCAACGCAATATCATCTTTGAGTGTGTACTTGCAACTTCATTCGCACAGAGGTATGGATCGGGGCTTGATTGAAAACCAGGTCACTGTGCCTTATTTGATATTAATTGCTATTGACAGCAGCAACACTATAATTTAATGTCATTGTTCTATCCGACTGCACGGCCTTAATCAAAAACAAGTCAAACTATATGTTAGTTATTCATAGGAATGACATTGGTGGGACCATCCTTTATGCAGTGCGTTTACCCTTAATGAATTGAGCTCCTATGTAAACTCTCATCAATACAGTCGATGTCCGTTCAAAGGTTCATTTCCATAACGTTGACCACAGCCGCATTACTAAACCAATACCGTCGACCTCCGTATCGTCTGGACAGGGTTTTTTGAAATGTTTCGCTAGCAAATGTTGATCTATTTTTGACGATAGTTAAAATGAAATTGCAGTGAACGAAGAATTATGTGATTACTGAAATGGATTTTTTTGCTTTAAAAGAATATTAGGCTGTAGCTATAGCAGATACAATGCACCCTCCTCAGTGCACAAACATGAACAATGTCGAGGCAGCGATGTAAATTATTTGCCGTCAATTTTACAGGGGCCTTCACCAGTATTATCACAATTACCATTTCTTCTAATGTTAGAAGCACTCGATCACTGCGCCGATAACAAACATTCGGACAGTTTACCCCTCCAGCTCGTACTATAGCCAGTAAAGAACATGGAGAGCTTCAACATTCTCATGAATTATGATGCCCAGTTAACTTTATCCCTTGCCAATTTTTTCAGCCGCTTGACCGTCAAGACGGTACGTATTTGTACCGCCCACTAAAAATGCTTGTAACTTTATCAATATCAGAGTTTTTTTCATTGTCTCGAAAGTAATTTATTCAACTATTCTTTCGCGTATTTAATTAAAAAAAAATAATGCCTCAGAGTAGTTTTAATGTCAATTAAATTCGAATTTAAGAAAAACTCCTCGGACAGTACAGGGTGAATACTCCGGCAGCACATCTGCCGCAATTTTCATACTTTCACAAGCTGAATGTATAATCACTTCTATTTTTCATTTCTAGCCTTGTTGCTGTCTTTTAGTGATAATTTTGAATGTTCTTTTTGTATAAAAATAAAATCTACCCAGAAATGTTATCATCTAATTTTGAGAATATTTATATTTATCCATATTTTTAACTGTAATGTGCGGGTATATTAGAATTTCATTGATAGTCATGTTCAATTGAGAAAAGTCGCGGGACTTTGGGCGCTGAATGTCACTGTTAGCAGAACTGTGAACGAAAAACTTAGGGCAGTACAATTTTGCACCGCCTTGGAGCAGATAGTGTTAAGGTGTTAATCATTTAAGTTATCCAGCGAACTTTCAGCGACTGCCAAATGCTTCGCCCCAGTCGATGTGTAAATAATTTATTTTATGCAATGTTTACTCGACGATAAAATTGACTGGGAAGAAGTTGTCAGCAGGCTTCTACAGTAATCATGATTTCGTTACTGCGTTACGTATGAAGGATGATGTTCTGCAACCAACATCGCTTAGACAGCAAAATTGTAAAAGGAAGAAGCGGCTTCCTTAATTTTGCCGCAACCTGGTCTAGTTTTCCCAATCGGTTTTCCACGGAGCGTGAGAGGATCGTAAGAATCTTCAACTGGGTTAAATATTTGCCTGTTTTCTTCAAGCGTATAGCTGAACATGAGCCGATAAACAAACAACTAATCTGATAGATGGATATTAGTCTTTAAAATGGTATTTGATTCTTGTTAGACTCGCGACTTAATTACCAACACTAACACAGTAGTAATCGCTGTGACTAATCACATTTAGAAAGCGGGAAACTTTCTAAAAATTTTTTTTGTGTGCGTTTAATGCAGTGGCTTGATTATACTGCGCTACGAGCTTCTTCATTGCGTTTGGAAAAGATTCGAGGATCATAAAAATATTCATTCGCAAGACGCAAGTAAATACTTCATATTACTGCATTTCCGTCTACTTACTTGCAGACGGTAATTATTTATAACTAGTAAACCTGGCCGTCCAAAACATTGGCAAAGAAGCGGCATCAGCCACTTTTTAGTGTTGATGATTGTGGCCATCATTCTAAGACATACTGCTACCGCAATAGCTGCAGCCCTATCTTCCTATAGCATAATTTCATTTTGGTATTGACAACTATTTTGTGTTTCAGTCTCAACCGGTTTAAAAACGTATATAGTTGTCCTTGTGGTAACTTTTAGGGTACAAAGAAACTGTGATTATATTACGTAGTTCCTGTTTCTTGTCATGCCATGGTACGCCAGAGGTGGATACATGTGATGCTGTTCACGAACTATGTCCGAAGCTAACTTTTATTGAAAAAAGATTTGAATGAGAGTGGAAAGAGAAAGGGATTCCTTAGAAAGGAACTAACGGAAGCAACAGCAATATTGTATACTGTACAGATGAAGCTTGTACAAGATGCACTCATACAAAGGGTTACTTGTATTAGGTTTGTAACCGTTATTCATATAAGGTACGTTAAACTTGTGTTGGCAGGTAGCAAGTATGTTAGTCATCCACTTGATTATCATTTTCTTCGATATTCTAGTATGTATTTTAAAGTTTGTATAATTTATCATTCAAAACGCAGAATTACTAGTTTTCCTTAAGTTTAAAGTCTGTAGTGAACTAAGGTGCATATATTTCGGTCTGCATCCCTTACCTTATACAAGGTTCACCTGCATATCCTATTTATAGATAGAAAGACAGCTGTACCACAAATGGCAAAGGCTTGCAAGTCGGTATTTCACGAATAGGTTTTCTACTTTCGTGTACGTCATTTGCTTCGCTTCAAGCAATGACTCAGCCACCTACCTATGTACTTTGAAGCAAACAGCTGCTTTGCATAGTCTGGACTGTGGATTCTACTTGGTGTTCATCGAATAAACATCAAAAGGAAGCCCAACAATTACAGAACCCTCCCAGAGTAGGCGATGCATGATCTGAATAACACTAAGTACTGATAGGTAGAACATTTCAATGTGAGTTTACATTACAAGTTTAATATTCAGCGTTCCCATCTATTAGTGTCATAATAGCTAGAAGACGAGCAGGGTAAGAGCACAAAATAATGTGACTCGAAATGCTCCGTCTTTAACTCCATTTCTCGATGAGCAGCTTCGATGTCCTCCACCATCTTAGTCTAACTAACTCTAGTTGCTAAAAGACTGCCACACTTAAACTTAGCATTACAATCGCCTGAACTCTTTTCTTCCGGTTACTTTTGACGATAATAGAGGCATCGGCTTCGTGTGCCTCATGAAACGTAACCGCTCAAACGCGATCAACAAATCGCCGTTTCAATGCCGCTTAACACAACAGCACAAATGCTAATATCTGCAATCAAGTACATTTAGATATTCTTTCAGATTATATCGTCATCGCACATCTAACTAATAGAGCAGTATTTGCTCGGCAAAGGGGTAAGCCATCGATTAAACTGGAATCTCTGACGTTCTTGATTCTAGGGTTGAACATTCTGGGAATCTGGTCTCCACACAGGAATAAGGACATAACTTATTTACTTATTATATATATATATATATATATATATATATATATATATAGCTAATGCACAAATACCTGCTTTATGGTGTTTTGAACTTGCTGAAGCATTACAGTCTGCTGTAACGTGCCAATAAAAATACAATGCATAGGCAACAGTGTGGGCCTTCCATGTTTCCCCACTCCGGGGGCATTGTCTGTTCGGAGTGTTCGGGGTCTATCACACTGTTGTCGCCTGAACTTGTGTTTTGCTATAGGCTGTGGAACTTTAGTTTACACTTGTGCTGAAGTGGTAAGGATGTTATGTTATGGTGCTATGAGTGTTGCCGAATCCCAAGAAAATTCAAACTAAATAATTGACGCTCCTAATATTACTATAAGTCTTGCTGCCTCTTTGTACCTCAGTCACAGAGTAAATGTTTGCAATGATATGCACTCATGTTGGTTTCTTAAAAATTGCTATTTATTTTACTCTCATTCTAATTTAATGACCTCCCTAGACATCTTTCTTCCACGGATTATATTTCCTTGCTTATAATTA
Source organism: Parhyale hawaiensis (assembly GCA_001587735.2). Classification (NCBI taxonomy): domain Eukaryota; kingdom Metazoa; phylum Arthropoda; class Malacostraca; order Amphipoda; family Hyalidae; genus Parhyale; species Parhyale hawaiensis. Next base: position 3,806,731 of record LQNS02000155.1, read on the forward strand.
CTTACTCATTTCACTATTCATGTACCCAGTGAATTTCTATAAATATGACTCTTCAGATATATAAGATTATCAACAGTAATAAGTGTACGCCGCTTACGTATATTCTCCCACCACTTTTCCAATAACTTTACTGTGTAGACAAATACGATTACATGGAGCTAGTAGTATACTTGCTTAAGCATTTTCTCTTACTACTAACACCACCATTACTGTACTGTTCTATCAGCTAAAACTGCATCTGCCCTCCATTGTTCGGACGTTTATCCATATCAGTTATGGGCAGTGTCCAGACAGGCACAACTGGCCATCCACATGACAGCAACGGCACAAAATTCCCTTTGTATTCCAAATGCAAGGCATCGGCGAAAGGAAATCCTTGCAGTCAACTGACGCGATAGAATATTCCATAACTGGGGAGAGACGCGAGCGCTCGCCTCTGCAATATCGAAGTTACCCATTTGATGCAAAATGGTTGGCATGACGGTTAGTATGACGCTTGCTCTGAGTGGTGTAGATACATCGGTAGGTGCCAGATAGTATTGGCATGGTTAGTACCAGTCACATACGTGAACTGCTTACGCTGTGTGGTATATATTAGTAGAGCCTGGATTTCTAGTCCTGAAAAGTGGTCTAAATAGCGCTAATAATCTAGTCAAAATTGCACTTTAAAAAGTCGGTATTGCAGGTATTACAGCAAAATAGTTCTTATTAGCAGCAAAATAGCACGTAAGACTTTGCTAGTTTTGGATAAAATTTAGCAGTGTTCTTTCATTTGTAGCTAAAAAAAAACTCAGAGGAAGTTATTATTTTAATAGGAAATCATGTTTTTTTTTCACTGAACCTTTGCGCATATTGCATGAACAGAAACATATATATATATATATAGCTGTGAGCTTTCATTATAGTGTTCAGTTTTGTAGTAAATATATAAAAATGAAATAAGACAACTTTATTTACATATAACAACAAACGTTACCCTAGGTTACCTCACGTCAAGTTCAGGTCAGGGTTAGGTCAGGTTATTCGCTAAACGAACTCTCCTGCCCTTGCATAAGCTCGGTGGAGCTCATAAAATGAATACCACTCAAGTAAAAAACTGACAAGACTGAAGGCTTGAATCCTATAGGAGCCTCCAGTATAAAGAATGCTGCGTTATATTAAGAATCTGACTAAATGCTCGGTTCCAAGCTAACTCCAACCCTGGACTATTCTAGGAGCTTACAAAATAATTTCGTGTTTTACATGAAATAAAATAATTCATCCTTCCATTATGTCTCATAAATACAGTGCTTCTACAGATAACATTAACTGATTGCATAATGCATATCTGTCCTACCTTCACGACTGTGAAATGTCTAACATAATATAATGCTGCGGTTATCCATGTACCCCATCTCGTTACAACAGGCTGTGGGGGAAGGGGCACGTCAGGAGCCTTACCTCTGAAGAGTTCGCATCTATTTGGGGCCTTGAGGAATATTTTTGTTTGCCGTTTGCTATCAGTTTATCAACGTCGTGAAAGTGCGTCCGTACCTCTTCTACAACCCCGTACACGCCATATGGGAGACAAGTTAGGTGCAGCATATTGGGGTACAGAATTCGTAGAGAAGCAGCGGATTTCTTCATTTGTGTTGCAGCGTCTGTCACCAGCAACAATATGTTGTTATACTTAATGGGTTCTGGCCAATGAAGCGATAAAGATGATGCAGTGAACTGCACTATTGTTGCTCTATTAGTGTATTCTAATTAAGTGGAATTTAATAGATATACATATGTCAGATTCTTTGCTTTATTCAAGTGTGCCTATTATTATTAACTGCCCTCCCGTCGTATCAGTACACTCATCCACGTCCAGCACTTGTGTAACTGGTAATGCCGTGACCAGAATGCCAGTGATCAGTACAATTCCTTACATTTTATTTCATAGGAAATTTAAATAAAGTTTAAACATGGCAAACTTAATTATATATTATATCTTCGGCGTTTCCTAACAGTTAAGTAATTTTATGTTTAATGGCTCAAACACGTACTACTTTCTGCAGGTATTATAGTTATTAATTGCATAATGACTACTTTTTGGCTTTGTGCTTGGTCTAAATACCGTTTATATATAGTAGAGTAGCTTTTTTTGCAATAAATGCAAATTTTTATTTGCATTTATAGCCGTTATAGCAATAATCGAATAAATGCTAGAAATACGGGCTCTAATGATGAGCATTACGTATATTGCGACGCCTATGCGACGCATGTAATTAAGCAATGCATGAAAATTGTTACACTGTACGCTATACCTGAAACCGCTGATTTATAATGGTTAACAGTATGTCCGGAACCGTGCACACTCTGTGCTATATACTTTTAGCCCTATACTGAGGTAACAGTTGGTCAGATATAGAGCATGCACTGCTTGCCATGCACCAGCAATATAGTTTTGACATGAAGTACATACCGTTTTCTGCACACAAAACATAGGTTTAATGTCTACCGATGTTCTGTCCCGATAGACATTCTTTGTGCCAGTGGTCACAGCACAAAATATTTCGAAATTATCAAGAAATGGCATTGTGACTCTTATATGCATTTCGTTGTGGTCCTACATTTATGGAATGAACTCCAATATTGCTAGCCACTTTCCCTGAGGAGGGAATATATATATTTTTGCAATATATTGGAAGCAGCTGAAATAACCGTCTCGTACAGCGCATGTGCGAATGAAGCTATTGCCAGCTTCCGCTTTCGTCGTACAAAATAAAAAACTGGTGTAGACAAAACATGCAATTTTCCAGCGAACCGGTGCATATACTGTACTTTGCAATACGTCTGTTTCTCAGCTCATCATCATATAGAGAAATAGCTGTTTGCAAAATCTCAAGAGAAGGCTTACAAAAGGTAAATACTGTCTCTAGTGATACTGGTAGAGGAATCATATGGTACTGAAACCGCTTTCAAACCTTAAAAAAGGATTGAAAAAAAAGTATTCTGTTACCCAGAACACACTGGCAGAGAATGGTTTTCGAAACGAAAAAAGCAAGCAAAACAGAAAAAGTAGAATTTCTAAAGTACGCTAACAGCAGAACAGTTTCCAAAAAGAAGAAAAATATGTTGAAAGCATAAATACTGAGTTTCTAGATCATAATAGGAGCGAAACCGTAAAGACGCAGGAGAACAGAATACAAAACGATAAAAACTATGCTGTATATTGTTTCGCAGAAAGCATTCAAGGCTGAAGAATGTCCTAAACTAAAGAGAAGCAGTCCTAACAGTGAATACTAGTGTCCTAAATATCACTCCAATGTGAATCGTTTCTAAATGTTAAGAGAAGGATTTAAAGACTATCACTTACTCCTTTCCCAGATGGCCTTTGGGTAGGGTTTTTTTTTTTACCTCTGGATGACTCCGAAGCATCTCCTATACTGTTTTCCCCAGATGATCCTTGAGCCGGAATCTCTTCCAAATTCTAGAGAAAGGATGCAAACATTAAAGACTCATCCTGAAATATCCTCACACTGTCCACAAAAACGAAATTAATCACCGCTATCTATGGACATTAAATGGAGGGAGTAAGTAATTCATAGCTTGTAGTATAGTATTTCCCAGGTATAACACAGCTACCAAAGTGATTAATGAGAGCGTTTATTCGGACCCCTTACATTTAATTGAGTGATTCTGCAGTAATAACCAAGGCCCTAATCTCGGGTTCTGAACTGTAAACTGAAACACGGAGGCCCGTAAACGGTAGCGCCAGAGTTCATTGTCTTGATGGTTCTTTGAAATCCGTTTACATTCACGGTCGTAGAGCAGCAGATCTCCGTTTGGAGATTGTGGCGACTAGTGAGTTTGTGCGTGGTTGTTTGGAGCTCACAAGAGCAGGGGAGAAAATTTCCTCTGTGCACTAAATTGTTGATTTGTGCTTTTAGCAGGTTGGGGAGCGCAGGGCAGCGCTGGTTGTACGAATGGTGGTTTTCTACAGTGAATGTGTCAGCAGCAACAAGCTGCTCGCACAAAGGTTTCTATTTCGACATTTATCATGTGTGCAGTAGTTGCAGAATAAAACCCTGAGGAGTTTCTTAGTGTAATGGCATGGAATAGATTAAGACTCAGTAGTGTATATATTATAGTCAAGTGCACATCGAAATCTGTAGCAAATATAGGCCACACTCTCCAGCAGGGCAGTAGCTGTGGGTGTTGAGAGATAGCTACTCAAAGAGACGCTTAGCGGCTGCCTGAGCCTCATCCACAAGATATGCACAAAAGTGATCAAGGCCGCAAGCCCAGCTCTTTTTACTCTCGTTGCTAGGTCACAAATGGCTGCAAATGCATGCCCACCTCAGACACTGAGCGTATCAAGTAACCAATGAAGATCGTGCGGAGTTGACAGTCAATTGTCTAACACGAAAATGCAAGAACTTTGAATCGTACCTTAAAATAAGTGCAATTTTAATAGAAGTTTCATATGAGTAGCGCATAAAAGTGTGGCTAGTTCTTCCAAGTCGGAATATGTGAGGAAAAAACATCGAGCAGTATCGGCTCCTTGCCTCAGATTTTTTTTTTTTTATTGCATGGCAGACAGTGAATGTTTTTGATAATGAAGTCAAACTGTGGCAACTGGAAATTTTATATACTACTGCCAACAAAAGCGGGATCTTTGTACTAATTACAGCTACCGGAAATAGATCTGTTGTTGTTCATAGTTTTAAAGTTGTAGAGAGAAAACTCGGGTTGCATTTACTAAGAGGTTTTCAAGTCTTGCTCAGGCAGTATCATAATTGATATACTGTCCAACATTCTGACCTCCAGACGATTATATTGAACAATGGATCTGCTAAAAATTCCGTTTGGTTTTAGCTACATGTCATATTATCTCATTTTGTATTATTCCGTTCTCAAGCGCCACCGCCACACACTTGACACGTCAGAAGAAGAGCGATTTGGGACCTCGGCGAGATCGATTTCGATTCAAGTGGCTCATTTTTGGTGCTTCAGCCGAAACAACTTTTCGACCTGCTCAACAGCGTATTGTACTTATTTCTTGTTAGATTAAGTTAGGCTAGAGGCTCTGACCCTTTATGAAATGGCATAAGAAAATATTTATTTCAGCGAAACCCTCGTTTCGTCGCTTTTTTTGGGATTCTGCTCTGAAGATTTTATTTCGCTCTTAGTTCGTTGATCTACACTGCATTTGCAATTTAAGGCTTTGTTGGGGAAAGAAAGTGAAATGTCGGTATCTTTTCTTCCGCTACGAGATGCTTAAGCAGTTTCCAAAACTTAAATTTCAAAATGGGCTGAGCGACTGACCCTGTCGTTGAGAAATTGGTTTATTCCTATGTATGACTGATAGGGGGATATAGAAACAATCCAACATGCAAACACCTAATCAAGAAACTCTGTATTATTATATATCGGGATCAGGTACACAACAATAGACGAACAAACAGGAGCTCAAACCTAGGTTCCTCCTTTCTCTAAGCTAGTGCCGTAACAGTGACGTTGTAACTCAGCCGTCATATTAGATTAGATAGCTGGCAGTATATGACGAACCATCAGCTAAGGCCATCCTCGGAAAGCAAGTGAGATTACCGCTCCGGCCCTCTTTGAGCTATTGCCGACGTGTCAAATCATGTACATAAGAGCAAGAAACTCACCCAAGCCTAGGAGGTGATGTTACAAGCACGGTTAGTTGCAGCAGCCTACTTTAGGACTCAGAGAATTAAGGTTAGTTGGGGCATAAAAGATAATGGATCAGAGTGGCTTCTGAAGATATTGCCGTTGTGAGTTTGTGACTCCTAGAGGAATTTTCAGCTGGAGAGGGTGCTGCTCCTAATGTTTGTTAAGATGGCTTTTAAAGTGTTGACAGTCTTTGCAGTGGTAGCTTCATAGGGAAATCTATTCCAAATGTTCATTATGGAGTACGGAAAAAGTGCTGGCTTAGAGTGCGCCTGCGACCTTGATAACTGAGTTGTTGTCCGTTGATTATCAACAACTCTGCTAAAAAGTCCCATTGTAGGCAAGCTGCTGAAGCATTCAAGTATTTGTAAGTGTTTATTAGTTACCCGATGAGTCGTCCCTGCTCGGCAGAGATGACTATGTCTTCCCGTAGGCGACACTCTTGTGGTAACTTCGCAGTGAAGGTGTCAATTTAGTTGCTCTTTGTTGAATTCTTTCCATTTTCTCTATATCATTGCACTGGTGAGGCGACCAGAATAATTCAACAGCAAACTCAAACTGCGGGTGCACTAGTGCTCTGTACAGAGAATGGATTTTGTCCTTGAATTTGCATTCAAAATTCTTGGCAATGAATCTATCGACTGCTTGCCATGTTACCACTCTTGTCTCGTTACGGACTCTATTTCAGTTTCTATTCGATATTTATTAGCAGCAGATCACGTTGCTAGTGACGTCTGGTAAGTCTATTCCGTTCGTTTCCAATTATTGGGCTGAAGTGTTCTTTGATTCAGTGGGCATTACCGAACTTTTATCAACATTGACATTTATCTGCCACGCAGCGGACCATTCCACGAGGCGGTTAAGGTCTTATTGGAGTTCGAGTCTATCTCTGTCCGACACGGCACCATGACTTAGTTTGGTGCCATCTGCAAGTTTACAAATTTCACTGCTGATGTTAAAATCAAGATTATTGATGTAAACTATGACCAGGTGAGGGCCAAGCATCTGGGATCCCAGATGAGACCGACGTCCAGTCGCTCGTGGCTGTTAGGCCTTTAACTCGCTGCTGCCGACCAGTGAGTCATTCTTGGATCCAACGTAAATAGTTTCCCTGGATGCCACGGGCTTCCATTTTTTTTTATTAACCGCTGGTGTGGGACTTTGTCAATTGCTTTTTGGAAGTCTAGGTAACCTTGGCCCACTCCTTTTACTTTTCTTCCCTGATTTTCATAATTTCCGAAAAGAAGTCGCGTAAGTTAGTTGAGCAGCTTCTCCTCTCTGGAAAACCGAACTGAGTGTCAATAAATATTCAAGGAAGCTCTGTAAAACTGTTGGTCCTTTAAAGTTCTGAAAAACAGCGATCGTGAATAAAGTGTCATATGCGTACTATGTAGTTTCTTTTAACTGATCCCGATTTATTATTCTTGAATGCACTTGAACAATTATTTTGTTTATATTAATATTAAGCATGTTACTTCTGGGCTGAAGCTTAGAATAAGGAGCATGTTGTGACCCTTAAGGAACCTGTTCAACAATAACAAATGCCAAAAGGTTTTTACTATAAAACAACAGGGTCTAGAACTTTCATCAATTACGTTTTACCCATCACACACATGTCTCTTATATTTCAATATTTCCGACGGATGAATTTCACCCATAACTGCATCTATATATTTGTAATTATTCGTACATCACGAGTAGCACTCAAAAAAGGCAAAACTCGATTTGCAGTCTAATGGACATTTTTATTCCCCGAGACGGTCAGGAAGAAACTGCATAAGAATTTCCTATTCTCATTCCAGTTTCAACGATCAGTAATAGGATTGGGAGCCGCCCACCGCCTCTCCTAGCCCTAATGAGGTGCAATGGTGTCGGAATTTTGGCACGCTCGCCAGCACTTGCATGCAAGCAAACGATTATTGCATCAGCTCCCAGAAAACTTTTGTCTCGTTACCGCTGTACGCCGACACATTTTCCCTGATCCGGAGCTGCTTAAAGAAAATAAAAGGGAATTAAAATTGCACCGCCGAGAAGCCCAGTTTAAATTCGGCCACTACTTTTATCTTAAGACGAGGAGAGCTTCAGTGGAGCAGAGTAGTAACAGAGCCTGGGCACTACGATGTTAGAAGTGCCTTGCAAATGCACTATGTGCTAAATTTTGGAAAAAAGCTTAGTGATCCTGCTATTGTCGCTCTTTTTATTTCAGAAGTTTCCGTCCAATGCACAATAGACGGCTGTTGAGTACTGAGCGGCACTTTTCAGATATTGGTACTACAGAGTCATTTTAGTTTTATTTTTCTAACGTAAAGTAAATTGCATTAGTGCACTTAGCCCAGCTTTTAGATTTAGCTTTTACAACCTCCTTTTTATTGAAGCGGTACCATAAATAACCAGTATAAGCAATCTTAGAATAGAGCTTTCAGATTTATCGCATGCACGTTGCATTTTCTCTCTAAAAAGACATTAACTAAGCACATTCTATGTCGAACGGCCGAAGATCCTGTGCCTCTCTAATTTTACCCTAGCAGTTCCTTTGTGTTATGCTCGAAGTGTTGAAAAAGGCAGCTGAACCAAGAGAGTTTACCCCTGCCAATGTAATTAATAAGATACTAATTATATGCGTAGGTGTAGCACTTGCCGTGTAAACCTCGGCAGCGTTCGTTGTGAGAAGTAAAGATAATCAGTTAAACTAGTAGCCAATCAGCCTATCGCAAGCTGTTATCTGCTACTTCAAATGTAAGAAGGTAGCGAGTGATGTGTATGGTAACAGGATAAGTTCTCCTACTCGAAAGACTCGAGATAGTCTCAGTTGACTGCGAGAAAATTTTAAACCTAATGGCAATTTTTGGTCACAGTCACAGAGCATGAAAATAGTGAAACGGTGCTAGCTATGCACAACATAGGAGCAACACGCTGTTTCCTAACGGAATTCCGGACTGCCGAAAAGCTGCAACTGTAAATCAGAGCGGACACAAGTTCTATTATTGACAAAATGATGACTTCGAAATGCACTCAAAGAGCAGTAAAATTTTACAAGAGATACAACTGAATGCAATCTTAAGGGAAACAAATTAGCGTGATGACTACAGCTGACTGGACTCAACAGCTGCAAAATGGCGTGATGTCAATAAAGCAGTGTGTTAAACCATTGTTATTATTAAAAACTATAAAGTTTTCTCTAAACTGTTGTGGATATTCGTACTTCGCACTAGATTCTGCGCTGAGAAAAAATTTGATGCACGTAGGTGTTTCATGGCGTAGTTTGGTGTGTCATTGCCGCAGACAGAAAAACATTTCCACAAAAATACAGCGAACAAAAGCTTTGTAGTTTTGTTACACGTGCGAAGCGAGACACGGTTACCTACAACATCGCAGATCGCTATTGTAATTCAAAGTTTCGTCTCCTCAGGTACATCGATTTTGCCTGTTTTTGATGCATTTTGGTGCAGCATCGGCTTTGTCACAAAACCGAAAAACATAAATGCTAAGGGCATCCTAAGACCGTATATGCATAATCTTGATGCACTTCAGCTAATTTTACTATTATGGTAATAATTATCATTCATTACCTGGCATTCACTGGATGAACCTTACGTAGATTTCATTATGCTTTATTGCTCTAAAATTTTGACCTTAAGTTACTGGTAGTGTGCAACGCAGGACATGAGGAGGAATGAAAAATCTCTCTATGGCCGACTTCAATTCTCGGATTCCCACAGTACTTGCTTCTCGTTTCCTTCAATATTTGAACTACTAAATTCTACAATTAAGGCCAAGGGAATAACTCGTCAGGTGTAATTAGTGTATGCAATATAATACATGATTATAGCTATAATACAGTGGAGTTAGTTAAAGTGCATCATGACGATGTGTTTAGCATATTTATAATGCACTTGCGTGTTTCGGTTTTAGGACAAAAATGCATGTAAATTTGATGCATATAAGTGCATTTAAATTTCTCTCAGCGTGAACCGTTTTCTGTAGGCACACGTACAATGGTATGAGCTACGGCAGCAACTGAGTGGGGGCCGGAGCTTGAATCTTAGCTACTCTCTGAGAATGGGCCTGTTGATTCATCTACTGCCATCTATCTAATCGAATCTAATGTTAGCTAGGGTTTTACATTGACAGTTTCTCTATTAGAGGCAGTGAGGTCTGTTAGTAGTTACTAATGGCAGGCTTACTTATTGTCATTTTATATTATGTTCAAATAAATTGGGAAAAGTGCATTCACAAAGTCCGCTAGGTACAAAGAGACTAGAGTATCCAGCTGTCACAAATGACGGCAATCATTTTCTGCGAAGTTTTTATTATTTTTGCAAGCGGTACGAGTTTTGATCCAAAATATGCCTCATACCTGTTTGTTTCATCTTCCATTGAATGAACGTAAGTTGTGCCTCAGTGAGTTTTTAGAAGCAACATTTCCCTCCGGCAAGCAAAACTAACTCCTTAATATCGTGACTGAGAGACGAACCAATCAACCAAACGAGCGAGCAAGCAACCAACGGATTGCGTTTTATGATATATATATACTGCAATCTAAGTAGTGGGCCCATCGCTTGAAAGAAGAGCGAGCTAAGCTATGCCCAAGCTGGACGCTTGTCTCACCCCAATCAGAAATTATCGTCGGCAGCGCCGGGAATTATTGGTGTACCCAGGATCTTATAGGCTATTATGAGCGCGTGACAGATTAAAATGGTTTTCATGCCACCAGAAATATTTCAAAAGACACCCCTTGATAATAGTGGTTGATTTTCTACTGCACAAGCGCCCATAATAATAGGCAATCATCGCCGACTTTTCTCCAAATACTTTTCATTTTTCAGTAAACAACTGTTTTAAATATAACGGTATATGTGTATATATCGGACTCCAGAAGGGATGGGCTTGAGCTCCTGCCTCATTTCAAAAATGGGACAAGCCCACTCTCAGCCCCTTCCTATTATTGCCCACTAATTGGAACCAGCATCATATATGACGCATGAATGTACTGTGCTCAGCCCCCAGCAATGCCACCCTTGAACCAACATTCATCCATGTAATGTGCTCAACCCTCCCCCACCCTCCCGTATTGCGACCCAGGAACCACACATGTACGTAATGTGCTCAGCCCCGCTTCTCCGTATTGCCACCGTATTGCCTGGAACATACGAATATGAATTTTATTCACCTTTCTCCCGTACTGCCACCCTGGAACAAACATACATGAATGTATTGTGCTCAGTCCCCTCCCCCTACCCGCGTATTGCTGCCATTAAACCAACATACATGTATGCATTGTGGTGATTTTGTTTCTGAGCGAATGCAGGGTGTGCCTGTTGACAGTTTTTCAGTGCCTCAGTCGCGCTAGAGTCTGGTGTATCTTAGGGTTGCGTACTTGGCTCACTGCTGTTTGTTCTGTATATTGGTGATATGCTCTGTTCGATAGTGAGCATGTCACTAATATACAGAACGAACAGCAGTGAGCCAAGAACGTAACCCTGAGGACACCAGACTCTACGGCGACTGAGGCACTCAAAAACCATCAACAGACACACTCTGCGTTCGCTCAGAAACAAAATCACGAATGATTTACATAACCCTTCCACTCACACTTCCAAACGATGATGAACTACACCGACAAGTTCACTCTGATAGCAGTGATATCTGCCCCTAGAATGCGTAATGATATTGCCCCGTCTCTGAAAAGGGATCTGTAGTGCATTAGTGCATGGTGCTCGGCCTGGAGTATGAAGCTGAATGCCAATAACACCAAGTCTATGATCGTCAGTCGATCTCGGACACTTTTAGCCCAGCATCCACATCTGAAGACAGATAACGCTTTGCTTCAGGCGTGTAGCTCCTTGGAGATTCTCGGTGTTGTATTTGATGCGAAGTTTACTTTTGAGCAGCATATTAAGCGACTGGTGTCACACGGTTCCAGTAAGATTAGGCTCCTGCGTAAGGTGAATTACGTTTTTGGTGGCAGTGAGGTTCTCCGCAGGTGCTTCTATGCTCTTTTGCTGCCTGTGTTGGAGTATTGCTCGAAGGTCTGGGCTTCAGCTGCAGACAGCCACTTGCGTCAGTTGGACCGACTTGTTAGTTCAGCCTGCAGGTTGTACACTGAAAATGATCTGGTGAATCTGTCCCATAGGAAAAGGGTGGCTGGTCTCTGAATGTTTTATAAGGTGTAAAACAATGATAGATTTTGGTTGTATTCTTCTGTCCCAGCCCTCAAGGTTTTTGAGTGGATTACACGTTCTGCGGTTGACGCGCACTCTTTCACTTTTGAAAATGTTAGATGTTAAGCTCCTCAGTCCAGTCGGTGCTTCTTGCCCTGGTCTGTTAGGGTTTGGAATTCATTGCCGACATCGGCTTTCGGTCATGTTGACATACAGGAGTTTAAGGCAGCTGTTAATGGCTTTTTATTGAATTTTCTTTAGCAGCATTTCGGGCTTCCCGGTGTTGCAAAATGCTGCATTTGGGTTGTACTTCCTATCCGTGGAGGCCCGGGCGTGAAGTTTTAATGATAATAATACTCAAACCCGTCAGTCAGGAGCGTTTAACTACTCGGATTTGCAGATGGCATTGCGTAACTTTGTTCATATGTTCTTTGTTAATGTAACTCTTTCTACGGCACACTTCGTTACTCCGCGCCTCAGAACAGGCTGCAATGCCTATTGTTCTAACTCTGCCAAGCTTAAATACTGTCATTCTCGGAGTGTACTATATTTATTAATCTACTGACCTACCAAACCGCCATGAATAGTAGGGAAGAATTTGGGATGCGACCCCCTCGTTGATTGCACCTGCGATACTGATTTTGTAATGAAATTTGCACTTCAACTGCCAGCATCAAAATTTAATGTAGAGGAAAAAATTGAATGCAGCTAAAGCCAATTCTCTACTGAAGCACCATCCTACCCCCTTTCCTCCCACTTCTTCTCGTTGCAGTCTTGTAGCGCTTAGCGAAAGCATTCCTATAACTATTATTACACTGGCTATCAACAATCTCTCAAAAACATTGAACTGCATCTGCGTAATGTTGACAAATATTGTATTGCTGCAAACGAAATTGTTCATTTCAACGAAAAGCAGCATATCTAAGGTAATAAAGATCACTAGAGAAAAATAGTTATTAAAAAAAAACAATATACCAATTCGCTTCGTTGACGTTAATGAGCATCGTGAACTCGCAGCAATTGAAGCTCTGAAGTGGAAAGACAATGTTGTTAATCAGGATCCAACTTACTGCTAGAAGGCTTTTCGTAAGAATTCAATGCTGAAATTTTAAATTTGACAAAGCAAGAAGTGCACTCACTATCGAGCATTCTACTCTTTACTTTTGCCACCTTCTGCAATGTGGCCTAATTTGCGTTGCCTCTTTCCATCAGAGCGTCACTCAAAAAATACAAACATGTAGGAGTATAAAGAAATATATACCTACGAAAACACACATTGGCATGTATTAGAATGTTATGCTTCGCATTCATGTATGTTTATTATCACCACCAAAGAGGATATCATTTTGACGGAATTTGTCCGTCTATTTGTTTGTATGTCAGCAAGATAACTCAGAATGTTATGAATGAATCGTTATGAAATTTACACGGATTATTAAGTGAGTGAAGAGGAGCCGGTGATTAATGATTGGTGATGATCCAGCCAGCTGTTTTTATATTTGTCTGTCTGTTTTTCTTGGCCTTAGACTTGAAGAGGTACTAATGAATCTCAATGAAATTGCCAGGAGCTATTAGAAACTATAGGAAAGCACCCGAGAGCGAATACCTTCTCCAAGCAAGGTAATGTCCTAAAAAACGTCATATTGGTTCTGGAACCAAGATGATTTTTTATCCTAAGCAAAATTTGGTCGTTTGTGCTTCTTGTCATTAATAATAGTTCTTGGAATTTACAAAAGATTCTTTAATAATTTTTTGAGTTACGTTTCGACAACTCTAAGACAAACATATAGTTAAACACGGAACCGGATAAGCCGATCATCACCAAAATTTGACCATTCTTAACATTTCCTATAAATTTCAAAATCTGCCCATAACGTTTTGGGTTATGTTACTGCCAAACGTAAGACAAATTTACAGACAAACACCCACAACGGACGGACAGATCTTTAGAGAAATATGGTCAGTAGTTCTTCATGACACTCCCAAAATTCCTGCAAATTCAATAAGATCTGTTCATAGCTGTTTGAGTTGTGTAACTATAAAACAACAGGCAAGCAAACAAATGGTTGAGTGGATCTTCACCAAAAGTTAATCAGCTGTTCCTCCTAGCAGACCTGACATTCCCTGCAAATTTCATTAAGATCTGTCTATGATCTTTTGGGTTACCACAGTGACAGACACAAAAAAAAAACAGACAAATTCCAACAAAAAGATAACACCCCTGTCGGAGGTAATATTACGAGATACAATTGACTAAAATCTTGGTGATGATCTGCTGGTACGCTTGCCTGTTCGTCTTGCTGTTCGTCTATTTCAGCAACGTAAGTCAGAAAGTAATGAAGGGCTCTCCATGACATTTGCAGCAACTGCAAAGAGTGTTACGAGGACCAGATATTTATGTTCGGCTGATGATAAAACAGAAATGACGGATTCAGCACAGATACGAATTTTTATTAACGCTGCTCTCCTTGATGGAGGTCTGCGCTCTCGGAGTGCTTCTAAAGTATTATTAATGTCAAGTTCTGATGCATAGAGACAGACAGAGACAAGCCAGGGTAGAGATGCTGGAAAAAATTTAGGGATCCCCAGCAATGAATGCGTTTCTTGCTGCCAAATTGGCCATGCAATGCTCTTATAAGTGTTATAAGTGTTGATTTTACCTTCTTCTGACTCCAAGGATTTATTTCCAGTGAGCTAACGCAGTGGGCAAATTGCATAGAAGATCAGTGGCAGGACAGGAAATGATATTTTTCAGGACAAATGCTCAGAAAAGAGAGGAAAAAACGGAGTTTAGTTAGAGTAAATATTTTCTGCCATCATTTGATGGTGACACTAGTCGCTAGTCTTGATATAAAGCATCGTAGTTTTTTAATAAAGCGTTGATGCATACGATGCGCTGCAGAGTAAGAGGTGTACGACAATGCTACATTTTGTATCCTAGACATTATGTGCTTTAAACTCTTCAGTCTTTGTGGCGAACTCCGCATATGTATGCACTATATTCAAATGTACTGCAGCCAAATACTGGCACAGAGCTCATAAAAATAGTTTATCGGCCCCTAAAAGTTCTACACGTGTGACCTCTTCAGCAGGACTATATCCCTGCAACATCAAAACACAGTTAGACGTCCTGTTGCCCATGCCCATTAACACCAAAGCTGCACTTGGTTACGATGTCTCACCATCACACCACCTCCTTTGCCGATCTTATGTTGCTTTTGCCAAGTTTTGTGGCACCTCAATACTTTGGTGCAATGCTGGCCAGCCACCGTCCCCATGATCCCAACAATTTAGTGCAGTAATTGCATCGTTACGGGCCAGTCCCTGGATCATCGAGTTTAGCTCAAGTTGGCCGTGCTGCTGCCGCAGTTCTATAGACCAGAGATGGATGGCTAACAGGCTCTTACATAAGGTTATCTAGCAAATGGATCCTCTCGGTTTTGTTTGGATTAACGGCTGAATGGAAGATGCGAAAGTGCGCTAACAGGCTCTTACATGAGGTTATCTAGCAAATGGATCCTCTCGGTAGTGTTAGGATTAACGGGTAAATGAAGAATTGTGAGTGTGCTAGCTATAGGTCGGATGTCATTTTTTTTGACATCCGCGGATGCAAATCTTTGAGCGGATTTTACCGTTCTGACATCCGGGGATGCGGTTGCGGATGTTACAATCTCAACATGCAGATGCTGAAAAAATGTGCGGATGTCCGGGGATGCGGATGTAGAAGCGGATATTTGCCCCATCACTAGAGAGTGCTAATATATACAAGCAGCTATAAGGAGAAGATATCAGTGACCCGATGTCATATTTGGCTTAGCAACTGACTGACGACACAACTTCGCGATTCTATTTTGAACTTTCTAAGGGATTGCAGATTAGATTAGATACCTAGCAGTAAATCGACCAATCAACTCATTCCCAGAGAACATCCGGGGAGCAGGCTCCGGCTGTCTTTAAGCTATTGCCTTTAATTCATAATCATTATTATATCTGAAGGAAGAAAAGGGAAGCAGAACAGCCCAAAAAGTTATTATGCAGGCACGAATAGCTACAGGAGATCAGCGAGGACTCGGAGACATAAAGTTAGTTGGGGTATGAAGGATGAAGGATTCCGGTGGCCTCTGAAGCTTTGGCCGTTAAGAGGCTTGAGTCCTGAAGGCGTCGCTCCCAGCGCTTGTTAATAGTATGTCTGAACGCGTGAACTGTTTCTGCACAAACAGCTTCGGAGGGGAAACTATTCCAAATGTTCACTGTGAAGCACGGGAAAAACTGCTGATTAAGGGTAGTTCTATAATCTTCGTTGTCTGTCAGTTGTTGCGGAAGCAACCATATGCATCTATAAGCATCAAGCTTTTTCGTAGATTAGTACACTGTAAGTTTGGTGAGTTAGTTATTGGTAATGAGTACAATTTTAGCTAGCCCTAAATGCAGTCCTCATTTAAATTTAAAACCAGTGCGTTACGCAACCTAAGAGCAATCTTCGTGAAACTACTGCTCGGTACACTTCAACATCAAGCTGCCGTGCTACAGGCAATAAATGATCTCTTCTTCTGTTCTTTTCCAACCACACTGATATTTCAGCAAGAAATTTTACCTTGTCAGAAACACGGGGTCCGCTTACAGTCTCTAATACGGAGCCCTTCCACTCCACACTTTGGAAGCGGCAAATTTCACCGAAGAACTTTAAAAACGCAAAAAGAGAGAAATTTAGAAAGGTTTCTGCCGACCAAGGAACATTCACTTAGCACGCTACATTTAAGGCTTCTCAGGGCCATGACCCTTTGTTCAACACAAGAACGGAAGGCTTTTAAAAGAACGGGTAATAGCAATTTTGAGTTTAATCCCAGAGCTTTCGAAGCTAAAAGAGTTTAGCGATTTCACGCTTAATTGGAGTCTTGGGAGGAATCCTTATGCGGTTGCAGTAGACCGGATGTTTATTCAACAAGGGGAAAATCTGAAAAACTCGGGGCCTAAATTTAGTTAGTGAGCTTCATTAGGCAGCTTTGGGATGCCGTGAATTTTACGGCTGCGGGACTGCAAATTGGAACCGAGTTTGATAAGTTGTTATAGGATTTGCTTATTCTCATTGTCAAGTGATAAATTATCTGTTAACAGTATTTTTTTTTTTTTAAGCGCATCAAAGCCGTGTCCTTCTTATGTAAAAAGGATAGAGTTTGTCGAAAAACGCTACCTGCTAAACGTACGAATTGACACCAAGCGCCAGACGAAAAAAAAAAGTTTGACAAGCAGCTTCCTAAGCGTCAATACATATTCAAAACTTATCTGGAGTGGCATGCTGCCACAATGAACACAAGCACTAAGCGTTCACAAATATCGTATGCACTTCGCTCCCACCAACAACATGAAGAGCAATAAGCTGAAAAAAAAATCAGGCTCTCCAAGTTACCTCTTTAAAAAATCGAGAGCTCCGACAAAAATCAAGAGCACCGATCTACCACAAAGATCAGGAGTGCCAAGCCGCCACCAAAGATCGGAAGCCATTAGCATGACCCCTGGGATCAGTTTTCTGCCTAACGGGCATCCAATCTCTTGTGTCAACGACCTGCCCCGAGGAATTTACTTTCCCGTTACAAACTTTTGATGATAGCCAAAGTTGCGGCCATGTTCTTCGCACGTCCTCTGTGTAATGTTAGTGCAACGCGTAAACTCTAATGAATATATTGACCAGTAACATGCAAATGTCTCGAGGAACTTAGGTTAATATTCAAGCTACTGCTTGTGATGTTTTTTATTAATTTATGTACCAACGAATTTATCTTGAATACATACTAATTCTCCTTATTGAGAAGAAATACATATGTAGTGTATAAACCAAACCCAGCATAACATAGGTCAGTTTCCAAAAAGAAGAAGTTCAGATAGTTAACTAGAGTACTCTGAGAGCGCATACCTCCGCCAAGCGAGGCAACCGTAGCAAAAAATTCTATTTGGCTCTGAAACCATTAATTTCTTTGTATAAACTCCAAAATCTAATCATTTGTGTCTTTTGATAATAATAACAGCTTGTGCAATTTTCATAACTTTTGAGTTATACTGCTAACAAACGTTATGAAAAACATGAGCCAAACATACAAACGAACATACTGATCTGCACCAAGATTTAATCATTTAGGTTTTTCAAGATTACTAACAACCCCTATAAATTCTATAAAGATCCATTCATTATTTTTTAAGCTACTGTGCTAACAAGCATAAAATTAAAAACAGTGACAAACGAACGAATGAACAAACTGATCAGTACCAAAATTTGGTCATTTACTCATGTTAATTTCATGAAAATCCATCCAGAACTTTTTGAGTTATGGCCATTGAGAAAAATGAGGCAGACAAACAAACAAACAAACAGATGGACATATCTTCACCAAAAGTTAATCATCTGTTTCTCCTAACATACCTGACAATTCCTGTAAATTTCGTCCAAATCGGTTCAGAACTTTTTGAGTTATCTTGGTGACAGACAGATAAACAGGGCACACAGACAGACAAACACAAAACATAACCTCGTTGGCGGAGGTAACTAACCTCGGCCCATCCGAATATGTTTTCCGTGCAGAGCAATTTGGAGCTTCAACTAGAATAAGAGATTCGCTTATGATTATCAGCACATAGAAACAGACAAAAAATCACAAAGTTGCCTGTCTAGAACATCGGTTTTACGTCACGATCTCCCGCATCTCCCAAGCAAGGATTTCGGGCTTGGACGGTGCCCAGCTAATGCCAGGACTTTTGGATAATCATAAGCGAATCTTTGGTGGTTTATTATCGAAGTATCCTCTATATTCATCCATTGAGGTGCTGCATTATGGTAGAAATATGTCGCAACCCTCGACATTGCCAACTATAATACCCAACTACATATATCCAATTGCAATAATTAAGTCTTTGGCTGCATAACCATGATCTATCATAGTGACCCGTAAGAAACACCATTCACGACCAAGATCGACTGCGTTCGGCGAATGATGCAACTATATTCTATCAAGATCAATTTGTTCAACTCTTGACATATTATGCACTGGATGTCTACTTTGTTTACTGATGATTAGTTGTTTATACACAAAAAAAAAACTTTGATTGATACGTTAGACTCGCACCTAAGAATAGTCAAAGGCACTAAGCTTCAGAACGATGCTAGAGCAGGAGCTTGAACCAGTCCGCGCAGCTAACGCGAGTTTATACACAACTTTTTTTAATTCTAAGCCGGAGTAGGGCCGTACTACCAAGTTCAGAGGAAGTCACAAATCGATTGATGAATTTTGGCCGTACCCGTTGTCAGGGCACGTAATGCTAAATCTATATTATACTAAAAGTCTGTGAACCGGTCTTGCTTGCTTGTTTACTTGTGTCTTGTGTCTTGTGTCTTGCTTGTGATCTTGTTTGACACATCTTCTTCACTTTAAGATAGGGAAGAAATTCGATGGATCTACTCACTACTCTACCCTATCCATTCTATGGGGCATGGATTAGCTCTTTAATTCGATTGTATCTGTG
>LQNS02000155.1:3863627-3875765 GCA_001587735.2 Parhyale hawaiensis
ATATCTCATAAACTATGCATTTCCGACTGATATATATGGGTATCACTGCACTTCTCTAATAGACTACTATCAATTTTTAGTAGTGAATTAGTTGGGCGCCATATTGGATTTTTGTAAAAATTTACCAAACAGTGTTCCACCATCATATTTGTAACTAAGTTGAACAACGATTCCACAGCAACAACATAAACGAACGAAATGAATGCATTTAACAGGTACAGTATGCGTTGGAGAGGCGAGTTATATGTCGACATACAGTAACTTT
Organism: Parhyale hawaiensis; assembly: GCA_001587735.2. Lineage (NCBI taxonomy): Eukaryota > Metazoa > Arthropoda > Malacostraca > Amphipoda > Hyalidae > Parhyale > Parhyale hawaiensis. Next base: position 3,863,893 of record LQNS02000155.1, read on the forward strand.
CCTTCTTTGAAATTACGTTAAACAGTCTTGTTTACTGAGGAAATCTGTCTGTGAACTTGCAATGATGATATGGTACCAGCAACACCAGTAATTTTCAACCAGAAGTTGTCTCCCGATCTAAATTGGATTCCTTCATAAAACCCCCTGTTCAATCTGCTTAATGGATTAACGTCAAGAAAGCAAGGTGGTCAAGTCGTAAGATGGTCTCCTCTGATGCCCAGAGTTCCAAGGAAAGAAGTGGCAACCCTCGTTGAATGGTGAGGAGCGTTGTTGCACATTAAATCATGTGGCGGCGAGTGACAACGGCAGGTCAACGAACCATGGTGATAAATGCTTATTTAGATAACGCTATGCTACGTAAGCTTGACTCCTTAAGTTAGGCCTGGCGAACGGCTCAGCTGTTTGGGGGCTTACTGATTTGTCGGTGTATTTTTGGAAATCCGCGAGGTCAAAAGGTTCTTCTCGTGCTCTTAACTTTCCTTGGTTTAGTGTTGTGGTCCTTCATCTGCGAAGATAAAGCTCTTTGATCTCTCCCTAACTCCTTGGCTACATCTATGAAAGATCAACCTTCTGCATTGCCTGCAACAAAGCGCTCCATTTCGATAGCCGTCAAGCGTCCTTTTCTGGGCACTTTCAGAGACATGTGATGCAGCGATTAACAGTTAATATTGCTCCAAAAAGCAGAAAAATTTGTAACATTTAGAATATTATATGAATGCAAGCGAAACTTAGGTACTCTGTGCACCTGGTTTTGATTTTCATGGCACCAACTTTCACTTATGTGATATATATAGATATCACTGTACTTTAGAAATTAACAAATATTGACTTGCAGTAAAGCGCTTTACGCAGTTTGGCTCTTTATATTATGCCTTTATACCAAACTCATATGCTGCTACATTTATAGGGACGTTTCAGACAACCATCGGGAAAGCACGGTATTAGCACTAGGTAATATCATTAGGCAATTTTTAGGCAGCTATCCAAGTCAATCCGTTGTTGCCGTTACGACATCGATTAAACACCTGTGATTTCAGATTGGGCTATGACATCGCCCGAAAGCTACGTACTAATAATGGTATCGATAAGCAATGGTAACTCATCGGGACATGCATTATTTATTAGGAAAGAAAATATTTATGCCAATAGCAAGGGTCATTATTAAATTTCGATTAATACAGGTCAAATACGTTCGGTACTATAAACCTGTAGACATAGAGAACTACAGTAACGAAAAAATTTGTAACATTACTCAGGAGGAAAGAAATATGTAATACTACAAGTATTAGAATAGCTATAACGTTGCTCGAGAAATACATTCTATGTATCGACACTCACCGATAATAGCATCTGAAAATTTCTAACTTAGTCGAGATATTCACAAATAATGTTATCACAGAAATCATCCGATTTGGCTATCGTTGTTACTGCATATGTGTAAAGGAGAAATACCGGGTACATACTGTACAGTGGTAGACCACCGTCTAGACTATGGAAAATTTATCTCGTTACCAGAGCAATGGACGCTATCGCTGGGCAACGATAGCCACATCAGGAAATTTCCAGTATTACTGGAAAAATACGCCAGAAACGGAAGACGTACGACGAGCAGGTCCTGACATATCTCTTTCCCAGGGAAACATTTTGCAGAGGCCAGCGGCCGCAAGGTGGCAGGCCCGAGCATCTGCTGCTCGTATCAAATGCGGATGATTTAGAGCTGCATCTCCCCTCCCCTGATGGTAGCTTAGATGAAAGACCTCGCCTTATTTATGGGTCTCAACCAGTACTTCCTATACGGCTTGTATCAGGTTCCTTTGCCCTCTTGATAAGCTCAAGCCATTACTCCATGTATGACTTCTGTCGACATTTTTTGCCTTATTGAAAAGCCTAACTATATACCTTTCCTGTCACTAAACGAGTGTATGTTTTGAAGTCTGGCGAATTTAGGAGCTCAAACCATTATTTACGGTATGGTTTGTGTCGGGGCTCGTTGCTCTGTTCGTCGACCAAAATTATCCATTTCTAACTAGCTGTATGCTCTAAATTTGGAAGTCTGTGGTTACGCTATGAACTATGGTCGAGGATATTCCGATACAAGCCATATATACAGGCTGCAATGCACACAAGAGCATAACCCAGTACTTCCTGTGTACCCACAGCAGCGGCAGGCTAAAGAATGCTGATGTCTATGGCACTGAAGGTTACAAGATCAAATATCACCCAGACAGGTGAGCCCTTGCATCGCTTGACATGCTCAGTCATCATTTGATAGGTCCAAAGATGTTGCATGGATATTAACCCTAGCCAGAAAGGGGATGGTTGGGAGGTCATTGTATAAAAGACTTCTGTCGATGGCGCCATAGCTCTTCATGATCTGTGGTTGACTGCAGCCGTACGCTCCTCTGGGGCCAAGTGACAATATCTGCAGCACGGACAATTGCGTGTGATACTGAGTTATGAGTGGTAAAGTTTACTTACTCTCACCTTACGGAATGAAGGTACTGCGTGATTCTGTTCTGAAGAATATCTTACCCATGTCATGCTTTGGTTTTCTACTCAATTTGAGAGTTTTATATTTAAAACAAATTAAACTTTCGTGCAGGAAGAACGTAAACACTGGTACTGGTTGGTATTCATGGTACCACTCAGGAAGCAGAGAGTGTAACTGGAAAACGCACTTGGACTCAAATAAAACTTAATCGTGACCACAGACGTCACATCGGCTAGTCGGAGTATTTTAGAGTGGGACCTTAGGCCTTCTTTGATTGGGCTCTTTATCTTTACCGAAAATATTACTTATCTTATGCTCTTAACGCGAAGGAAACAAAAAGAACAGCTATTGCTCGAATTTTCCGGAATTGATGACAACCATTTTACGGAGATGTGTGTGTGTGCGCAGCCAAGAACCTGCAATAGAGAACGAAGGAGCCCTGCGGCCGATGCACAGATTCGTCAGCGAGTGAACCAGATTTCTTATAACTGTGAGACGCGCTCATGTCTGATTGCTGGAAGCGACGGGGCAGCAGTGAGTTTCACGGGGGAGCAGCAGACAAACTGAGTTACTGATATGCGATTGGTGCATACGCGACTGGCTGCAGCCATAAGAGACTCTTTACTGATATACGATAGGTGCATGCGGCAACTGGCTGACAGCCATAAGGGACTCTTCAGCTTCACGGGCGAGACTCCTGATTCCATCCTCTCTAAAGAAGCTTCTTGGGTGCAACTCAAGTGGATAGCCAGTCATAAGCGGGAGGTTGGATGGAATAAGTCGAAAAATATTCGCAATGTTGAACACAATGTTTTGTGAAGAGCAGTTTCAATTGAATATGAAGTGTAAGTAAGACGTTACTTCAAAGACAAAGTTCATTCAGGGCGCTGTACCTGCCCAGAATTTGCCTCTGATGCTGTAAAAGTGCTGTGGATTCTCCTTGACAGCAGACTCCGACAAGGAAGCTTGCTGGTAAAAGCCCACTTGGTCCCAGTAGAGTGTACTGGTGCTGTCGCGAGGTCTGTATACAGCGCATTTTTTACCACTTAGGTGCAAGGCTATAAAAACATTTGCTAGACATAATACGGGGCGTATATTATACTTGACTTGAAAATTACGGCCTATATGTTCTATAAGCAAGATTATTCTGAATGCAATCCGGTCGATATTTTTTGAAATACAATAGCTATTATGTGCTGCCATCTCGAAACCTGTCTGAGGTGTCAAGAGTAACTAACGAAATATGTGCTAAGATGCTTAATTCATTACATATCTTCTGACTCACAGCTGCAAAAACGCGCTCTATTACATACGCTGTAGTGTTGAACCGAAATGTACAATTATAAGTCCGCGAAACTTTGTCTATAGCTCTGAACTTACTGCGAAGATAAAGTAAATATAGTTCCATCGCGTGACAATTTTTGAGTGATCTGTTGTTTGCACTCTTTTTATTTTTGTTCCCTAGATATAAAAGAAGTGTATCAGTACCCTGAAAGTGAAACTGAGTTTGTATGGCCGGCGACCACAACCAGTAAGCAATGTCAGTAAATTCAGAGACATGTTCTCTCTAAAATATACTTATGCGATCGGCCAGGAAAATATTTCGATTAGTTACGTTAAAGATGCATTTCTTGGTATAGGCCCGTTCGTTGTGCATATATTGAACAATTCAATTATTGTAAATGAAACATTTGCTGGCTCCTGGTAGTAGTCTATCTGAAAATCCCTTCATGAGTCGAGTGAGCAAGACACACCCGGGAACTATTGGCCAATTAGCTTTCTTCATATGTTTCAAACTGCGCGAAAAGGCCGAGGCAAAGCGTGCATCTCAACTGGATCAATCGGCTAGTCTCCACAAAATCCAGTACGCCTACAGAACACATACTAACACGCAGGATGCTCTTCGAAGTATCACTGAAGCCAGCTACATGAATATGCATCGTCAATGCTTCACTTTGCTCCTACTATTTGATCTGTCCATAGCGTTCGATAGTGATCACTATGGCATGTTACTAACAAATAACTTCTATGATTACTTACCCTAGTTGGTTATATGCAGACTGTTCAGTCACCTTGCACCAATAACGGCTTTGGGGTGCCGTAAGGATCCATCTTAGGGCCTATTGTGTATTGAACATTCGTCAATAACATCCTCTTCCAATAACATGACAGCTTCTCTCTCTCCAAGTATGCCGACGATGTCCAAATTCTATTTCCGTTCTCACCAACTAAAGAAGAAGACGCTCGCAGTGGAGCGGAAAATCTCCTGCAAAAAAAAAAATAAATAAATAAAAACGAAGTACGCCAAAAATTGTCATAAACTTAAAGCAGATATAAGACCTAATAGCTCACATATGGCTCTCCGCAACTGTACAGGCAGCTACGCCTATTCTCAATGACCTTTAATAACTTTATTGTCCAACCTCTCGATGTTGTCAAAAGTCTTGGTGTTTGGATAAATAAAAATTCAACGTTTTACTTCCGCATTCAAAATTTATTCAGAACTGTGAACGGTACACTAATGTTTCTCCACAGAATTAAGCATCTCTTACATCAAAAATCACCCATACTTCTTGTCCAATCACTCATTCTTTCTTATTTTATTTACTGTAATTTTATCCTGGGAAAAGTCTACGACTATCTTACTTCAGATGCGTAAAAAGTCCCAAATTTTACGGCGACAGTCGTTCTTAGCAGCAAATTTACCAAGCGCGAGCATGCCAATCCACTGCTAAAAAAAAGTTTCACTGGCCACAAATTGGCTCAAATTAAAATAAAATTAAACCAAATACATTTTTTGTTCAATACATGGGGCTCTTGGAAGCGACGTGGCTGTGCAATTTACCAGAGCTCGGCATCTCCGATTGCGGTACGATGTTATGTCTATCGTAGGGCGCCATTATTATTAAAACTTCACGGTTGAGCTCCCACGGCCAGGTAATACAACCCAAATGAAGCGTCTTACAGCACCTGGAAGCCCAAACCCTGCTAAAAGAAATCCTGCAAAAAAACAATAACAGCTGACTTAAACGCCTGCAGGCCATTACGACCAAATGTCTGCAACAAATTCCAGACCTTAGCCGACCAGGGCACGAACTGATTAGTTCGACATATGACAGCCTCCAAAGTGAAAGAATGCTCTCCGCAGGCAGCACGAGTCTCTCTCCCAAATACCTTGAGGGCAGGGAGAGAAGAATACAACCAATGCCTCTCATTGTTGTACAGCTTATAAAACATACATAGCTCGGCTACTCTTCTCCTGTGGGACAGGTTCACCAGATCATTATCTGGGCGATGGTGCATTGCATTAACACCTTTCAAAATTCAAAGATCTCAAACCACAGACATCGAATTCAAGGCAGCATCTCTTAATTTAGGCCTGCGTGCGAGTTTTACACTAGTAATACTATTCCTACCTGATAAAAGGTGCGAAAGGTAAAGTCCAGGTTATTAGCGTTAGTTAAAGCCTGCTTCAAAAATGTTAACTATTATTATTTGCCTAGCAGCTAATATGCACCAAATCTAATGACCTTTCAAAACTCGTTAGTTCTGGGGAATGTATTAAAATAAACGGTCATTTCCCGGAGAGGTCATTAAAGACATCTAGTATTTTTGTTGACATATTTAGGTAAAATAAGGCATTGTAAAACTTTTTCATGAATAACGTTTTCGCTGCAAATGCTTAGTTTTTGCGATATTTGACATTAAAGTTCTGTTTGTTTTTGTATGAGAGAAAATAAGATTCGCCATTGCGACTAGCACGATATAGCTTCACACTGTTTTTCATACATTTTTCTCATAGGATATTAGCAGAACCAGTCCTAGTTTGCCTAACCTTAATGAGTAAGAGTAACGTTGTTGCCGAAGAACTATTACGAGTCTTCGTTCTTGATGCCTCGCCACAGCCGTTATGACACATCTTAAATTATTTAACAAGAAACAATGGCAAATTTAAAGTCAAAACCTCTAAAAGTAAGCATTTGCAACGAAAACACCATTCTTGAAAAGTCTTAGAGTGCCCTAATTCTGCCTAAATATGCCAACAAAAATACTAAATGTCACTTCTGACCTCTTCAGAAAATTCACCAAATAAACTTTATAACTCACTCATTGTTTTAACGTTACTACAAAAAACAAATGTTTTGCACTCGTTAGGCTGCTTTCTGTAGTTTTTGGCCTTATTTTATTACTTCATCGTCATCGAAAGTTCAACATATGACGATGCCCATCGTATGTCATCACCGATGGGATGTTCAGTCATTTCATCGGACCATTTCTTCCTCATAACACCATCGCCGATAGAGAAAATGGCCATCACCGATTGTTGGATACAATTTCCATTGGAACATCGCTATCGAGGATAGATTTTTGCTATGTTCCATCGTAACATCGTAGTTTTTCCCATGGCGATGATCTTCACACCATCGCCATCGTATAATTGGCGGTGGTCATCGTGCCAGGCTTTGCAATTTATGCCGCCTCCCCACTGGAGCGGCAAGCGATGCAATGCAATTTTTGCGAGAAGCATGTTGCGTGTGACCAAGAGCTACGTCTCATGATCGGCCACACTAACGCGATACGGTTGCAACGTGAATTTTGTGGGAGTGTAAGTACGTTCTCCAATCTTGATAAGCGGTGTGAAGTTTCGCCGAGGTAACTACATACTACAAGCGGACAAAATTACTAAGCTACAAGAGTGCTAATAATAGATTCACGTTATGTTTTAATCATAGTTATTTCTTGGCATGGACGTAACAAAAACTGATAAACACATTTCCACATATTGGTGAGATTTTTGCGCTTATCTCTATTTAGTACGCGAGTTGTGAGTTTTAATTATCCATCTAAGATTTCATCAATAATAAATTCCAGTACTGCCTAATATAATGAAAATTATGTTTACTCATAAACGATGCAATCAATGAAGAGGACACTGTCATAACAAAATAGTCTAGGTTTTCAGATTTCCAGCAAAATAAAACATGATGGGGACAAGTTCAACCCCGTTATAGTGACATTTGTGGAGTAGTTCATTCAATTAAATCAACGAACTGCTCTCCATGGTAAAATATGTATAGTATTTCCCATTGTAATACAACTGTAATTTCTATCTGAATGATCAGTTTGTCGAAGAGAAAGCTTTCAGCGTGAAATATTTGATCTTTTCGGTATTACACTGGAAGCGTGAACAGATTCGGACGAAAGTGTAATGCCAAATACCGCCACACGCACTTCGCTGAGATGATGTTAATCATTGTATTATCATATTAATATTCCATTTGGAATTAAAGTTGCAGTTTAGCGCAGTTGATCAATTGTACCAAAGTTATAAAAATCTATTGGACGCATATCTAGAAGTTACTCTTTACGTAGTTCAGGCATGACTTCACTCATGTTGTCATTGAGTATAGGGCGGATTCTGATATCGTAAACGTCACGCTGATTGGTTTATCATTTTCACTTTGTAGTTGCCCACCGCCGCAAGCTCAGTGAACTCACAACAGAGAGATTACGATAATTTTCAGCAAAAAAAGACAGTATTCTGTAACCTATTTCTGTGGGAGCTACACAAAATATTTTTTCAACACTGACTTCTACTAAATTCGTAAAATTGCTAAGTAAAACCAAAAATGGGTGAACAAAGTAGCATCAAGTTTTCTTAGGTTGCCAACTAGCCTTGTGCAAACGCTGCAGCCAAGTTGCGGAATTGAATTTGCAATAATTTTTGTAAATAAGACTCATACAGTTGACAATGTTATAGCCAAATTAGCAAATGCTATTAGACAATTGTCTGAGAGTGACTTATGAAGCTGCCGTTGGCGATTACAAATTTAGCTTATAAAATTTTAAAATGTAATGTAGTTCCGGGCTAGAGGGACTAACTTCTAACTTGTGGTGAACACATTAACTACTTCTGGTGCCTATTCATTCTTAATTAACGCACTGGACAGCATACGTATTGCAGTTTACAGCATTTAAGCCTCAAGAGTTATTAGAATTTCTTTATTGTATCAAGTCTCTTGCAGAATTTTATTACAGAAGTTAACCCTATTGCTTGAATTGAGATTCCAATTCCATTAGCAGGGCGATGCGCAAGAGGGCATGGGCACACCTGCGACATCATATCTTTGGATCGATATACCTGCTTAGCTCTACTTAATACATGTTTTGCCATCATAGATGGCTGGTCAGTTCCAAATAATACATGTTTGGCCACCACATGGTGGCCAGTCACAGGAAACAAGCGGGAGCAAAAGCTGTTTGGGTCATTCGACTATACAAGACACTGCAAACTCATCTCTGCATCTCCCCAGGCCCAGACACCCCCAGTGCAGGACAGCCAAACCAAGGAGGCATCCACAAGAGCTATAGGTACCAATTAATCCCTACGCAAAAACTAAGCTACAACTACCTAAACTCATTTATCCCTAATCACCACCTCTCGCTTGCCCCACACTCCAGCCAGGTACTACTTGACACAATCATCCTCACACCTGCCGCTCCATCACACCCAAACATTAGAGTCAACCATTCCAGGCCCGTTCTCTCGTACACCACACCTTCCTGAGCACCCCACTCTTCCAAGACTACTTGCATCATTACCCCACGTTCCTGCGAATATGCCGCACACTCCAAGATTAATTGTTGTACACTTCCATCCTCGCCCAAGTCACACATTTGGCACACAGACTTCCTGTTTCTTTCCACCGATAGGTGCGAGGATTCACTCTGAGAGCCTGAGACCGTGCTTGAAACAGCAGATCACCCCCCCCCCCCTCTACTTTCATCATACCAACATTCATACTTAGGACATTCTTTATTTCTGTACCATACTAGAGTTGACTTTTCTTCCATACCTCCTCTCCATTTATCAAATCCGTATATCTGCACTCGCCTATCAATTTCTTTTTTTCCACTGCAGCACATTCCAATCCAGACCTTCCCCTACTTCCACAAGCACTCGCCATTCATCTCTAGCCAGTACAGGTACCTGGTGTGCCCACATAACGTGCAGGCCACAAACATCACCTGTACGTCTACACTCTTTCCCATTTGCTCTTGCGGACATTCCACAGGTGCACCTTCCTAGCCCATCTTCCACCACCCATAAGTTCCAGTCATACTTTATAGTTCAGTATACCTTTCATGAGTTTCGTCATGCGTTAGAGAGCGTGGCGGCACTCACCTCTGGCATCTTTTCCTGCTGCCTCGCTAGGGTACCAGCGCGCGTTTCTTTGACTGCTTTAGCTGCGATGATAGAAGTATTTTCCTTTCTGGGTAGGAACGTAAATACTTTGAGGAAAATTATGTGAAAATATGTAGATATGAGCCAAATAATATTTGTTCAACATTGAGTAGATATGATTTCTTGAACTTGTTCAGGCATAGCCAAAACTCGGCTCGTCGGGCGTTATTCTACGATGATGCCTATACAGAATAGCTGGCTAGGTACGTTTAAATGTTACGCGCTTACTATGGATTTGGACAATCGATTGATCGCGCTGCGCAAACGGTGGATGTTGTAGGTATTAATCGAATGCGCACCCATCGATCGATTGTTTTGCGCGGACGATCAATGTTTTTCTTCAACTTTCCCCCAATTTCTGAGTATGTTGCATCATATTTCATTAGTTTTAACTATATATAATTAACATATGCATTTATTAATTAGGTTATGTTAGGCGTTTGAACGATCGATCGATCGTTGCCGCAGCGCGATCGATCGCTCCAACATAAATATTAGTTATGTGTTCGTAAGAGCAGCCTTTCTCTACCTTTGACAATAAAGGAAATACATTTAGGTCTTTCAAAAGTCTTCAGCTTTTGTGTTAATCATAGAATATTTGGCTCCAATTATCGATATATGCTTCCTGAATAGAGCCGAATCAGCGCAGCGCCTGCTGTCGAATCGCATGAAACTTTGTAGCATGAAGCGTTGGAAGACGGTGCGATATGCAGTCTGTGTTGTTGTAGTAGTGCAGCCACTTCATAGCAGTGCTCGCAGTTACATTTTATTTTTCAAGCAACAAATTTGCTGCGTTGCATGTCACTCGTTGGTTCACTGTGTTCTCGGCAATAGTGAACACTGACTGCTCACTAGCGTAATCTACAGGCCAACAGTAAATCTTCTCCCATGACTTACATTTGAGAATGTTAACTCTAAGAATGAATACTTCAGGGTACTGCGCCCCTAATATGTTTAGCCCTGCATCCAGATGAGAAAATATATGTTTTTCTTTCTTTCTTTTGTTCTATTATGTAGGCTTGTTTCTTAAACTAACTGAACGGTCCACTGACAGAATCGCTAGCATAGTATCCCCCTAAATGACGAGGCTGACTGTACGTTAATCAAAGAAAATTTCTAAGGCAGACTGCTATATTACTCATAGTGATGTCATGATGACAATGATTGCTCCCAGTTAATGTAAATATAATAGCAATAGAAAAAGTACCCTCTTATATGACCAAAGCAAAGCCACTTGTGACGTCACAACCACTAGAGAGGCAGATGTCACTGTGACGTCATGCATGCCATTATTTAGATCACATGCAGTGGTACTATGTTCCCTATTTGGGCTCGCTGTAGTTTCCAGCCTCAGCAAGCAATGCGATAATATCCGTAGTTTCATTTTCCATTTTACGTCTGGTGTTTTTACTGCGGAACCCAACGTCGATTGGTGTAGCGCGAGCTGGTGCATTTCATTCTCTCCTTGATTGAAATAACCTATTTAAACTGCCTGGATTGACTCAATCCAGAGGGTTCGATTCTCTAACTTAAATAAAGATATTCTAATTGGAATACTCCAGCGCATTCCGGAACTCTTAATTCGTCTCGCTCCATCGAGCAAGTTTAATAAGGACTTTTATCTCTAAATTAGATTACAAAGTTTGTATTTTTATTTCAATTCAATCTAGTGTAATGAATTATTTCATAGACATTCCAACTGCAAAGTGATAAACTACTTGATTCATATTAGAAGAACTTCAAGTTTTGATACGAGTGAGTTTTTCTTTGCCTTAATTCTTGAGTTTTGAAGTTCTGGTAATGTGGAGAAATCAGTAGCCCACGCCGAGAACCAATTTAAAAATCCCTCGTCATATTTCTCCTGACCTCTCAATTGTCGGAGTAGTCCGTGAGGTGAAAGAATTAATCGTGGATTTTATAAAATAGTCCATAGCGTGATCGCCAAGTTGGGTATATATATATATATATATATATATATATATATATATATATATATGTTGCGCGCGTTTGGTTGATTTGCGAGATCGATCGATCGCGCTGCGCGTTTGGTGGATGTTGTAAGTATTAGGCCGTAATTTCGGGTAAGTTGGACTATATTCGGGTTTAATGTCGGGTAGGTTAGGGGAGGCAAGGACT
>LQNS02000155.1:3875778-3889492 GCA_001587735.2 Parhyale hawaiensis
GATCGATGGATCGCGCAAATCCACCAAACGCGCACAACATATACAGTAGTTTTACTGCTAAAAGTATAACTATAGGGTGTTTACTTCAAGAATCTGATGTTTTCCGTTTCATTTTCACCACTGATTTAGTAATAACATTAATATTCGGCAAATTTTTTCGGAACATGCTGCTTACTTTAGGAAGTTATGTTCCTGTCATAGCTATATCTCACTTAAACCAGGTCCAACTTTAGACCTGTTCAAAATATTTTGTGCATACCTCTGGTTATGTGCTTAAAATATGTAGACAAAATTTTCAACCTGTGAATAGTATACTTATCATAGACTTAATAGTAACTAATAATTGATAAGGGATTTGGCTTATGACGTAAAAAACCCTAAGGGTGCCATGGTGGTACCTGTCAGATTCTTAAGGTACGCATCCTTATCTGCAATTTTCAGCAAAAAATTGCATAAACATGCAGCTTACCCAACTTTTTATGTAAACCATGACGTGTTCCGCATTTGATATTGTATTAATTGCGACGTGGCCGAATGTGACCTTGTAAGACCTTACATGACCTCTAAATGTCCTGTAATTGTATTTTATACATGCTCCGTGATCCCAATAATTACTTTTGAATTTTTCAATGGCTTTAATCTAACACCAAACATATGATATGTTTATTCCACAAACTAGATAGGGTAAGCGATAATAAAGCAATTAAGCGGCATTTGCAACAGGTGGGTGAGGCTTGTAACGTCAATACAAGAAATATTGATCTACTTTGTAGCAAATTATCAAGTACCAGGTAGCTTTATTTCATACAATAAAAAGGTTCGATTTGATGCCAAGCCTGACTTGCTGCACGTTTTATTTAAAGTATTGTTAAATTCCCAATATCATTTGATCTTTTATTGCTTTAAATGACCCATAGGTGACCTCTACCTGTATTTCATCTCTTTTAACCTTTACAGTTAAATTCCGTACCATACATGATTTGTTTATTGAGCGAAATAGGTAAGTTAAAACATGGACCACGCGATACCTTGATTGTTTACTCGTTGCAAGTGAAGCTCATGACAAATTGATAAATTCTCGATAAAATTTGTTCCAATCAACGTACTGACTTAAAGTAGCAAAATAAACGGTTCTTGGAGACTTTTGAGTTCTCGGTGATCTCAATTTATTGGAATGAAACACGCATGCGTGAGCACTGGCCAACGGTAAATTGCAAATTATCGTCGTCCACAGTTGGTATATAGCTACGAATTTCTGTCTCTAACTGATAAACGCGTTTATTGCACACCGAGAACCGTCTACGTTTTGTTTGAGGTCGTTCTGTTGACTAGAAAATATTCTATCAAAGTTTATTACCTCGTGTTTGCCTGTCTGTCACCAAGATAACTCAAAAAGTTCTGAACCGATTTAGACGAAATTTACAGATTATGTTAGGAGGAACAGATGATTAACTTTTGGTGATGATATGTCAATCCGTTTGTGTGTTTGTTTGTCTGCCACATTTTGCTCAATGCCCCAACTCAAAAAGTTATGGATGGATTTTCATTAAATTAACATGAGTTGTTAGGTATATAACAAAGAGTAAATGACCAAATTTTGATTATGATCCGTTTGTTCATTCGCTTGTTACTGTTTTTAATTTTATGCTTGTTAGCACAATAACTCAAAAAATAATGAATGGATCTTTCTGAAATTCATAGGGGTGGTTAGTATTGTTGAAAAACATTAATGATTAAATTTTGGTGCAGATCGATTGGTTCGCTTGTATGTTTGACTCATGTTTGTCATAACGTTTGTTAGCAGTATAACTCAAAAAATTATGAACGGATCTTCAAGAAAATTGCAAAAGCTGTTATTACTATCAGAAGACACAAATGATTAGATTTTGGAGTTTATACAAAGAAAATTGTGGTTTTAGAGCCAATTTGAATTTTTTGCTACCGTTGCCTCGCTTGGCGGAGGTATGCGCTCTCAGAGTGCTCTAGTTCTATTTGCCATCAGCCTCATTTACAAATTTCACTTGACAGTGAGCTGAGTCAAAGTGCTTATCTTTAAGAGGGATATGACTAGGTGGGTGTGGCTTATGCCAGCAATGAAAAAACTTGCCCGAAGGTGCAAGGGTGGCACCCGTCAAATTCTTAAAGTAGATAGGTACCCCATTCTTCTACGTTCAGCAATAAAATTATGTATTTGGATCACTTCCACAGGACTATAAGCTGGTTAGCTTTCCTTGGCTGCTGTGCCCGCATAGGGTTGCACACACGAAAACTGCTTCATTCAATGACGGCATAGTAAATGAAACAAATAATATTATAGTTACAGCCCATTGCCCGCTTGGATGATAAGCTGAGCAATGCTATTCCTACGAGACGCTGTTGTTTAATTTTTGCCTACGGGGGCTAAACATTAGACTCATTAGAAGCGTCTTCGATTGGAACAGCTCCATCGATATACAGTATTCGCTATCATTAGTAAGAGCCAGTTTGAAACTTCAATTAGTTGGTTTGTTCCCTGATTCAAGTTTCAGTCGTTATTCCCAAGCCTATTACATTTGAGATGACCGAAAATTCTCTATGCACGTCAAGATTCAACGTCCGGCGGTCTCTGGAGTTTTTGCAGGGTGTAAAAACAGCAACGGCGAGCCAGACGTGACTCCGTAGCATTTGTTGCCTCTATGTGCGATTCCGAGGTGCCCTGCGACGTCATCTTCCGCAAGTGGTTCTTAATAGTGCTGAAAATTTCTTACACAATGTCCTGAAGACACGTTTTGGCCACTATTTCATATTTACTACGATGTATCTTGCCTGTGAGGAGTTTTTACCTACCAACGATAATAAAAGCCATTCTGTGGTTGGCCATTCACAACTGAGACGCTGGCCAATTGTTTTGAAATCAAATGGAGTATCTGATAACCCAGCCAGGAGAACGATTCCCTTTTTTTATCGTCGTCGTCATCGTCCTCTATAAATCTATTGCGACTACAACCAGAAAACCAGATAAAATGCTCGTAAACGCATGTCCGGGTTGGTGTTCTCATATTAGTTGGCGGCCAGGATGTCATTAATGTCATTAATTGTTTTTCCAAAACAAACAAGTTTACTCGTTGATCTTCTGATACCCTGCGTTTTCGGCCTGTATATCTAACACCAACATCTGGTAACGTCAATGCTTCTGCTTGAAGTGTCCACAAATTAAAGTTATCTGCAGATTAGCTAGCTCGATGAACTATTAAAACCGACGGCACGTTAGGTAATTTTCCTTTGGCTAATCCAAGCTTGGACTCTCTTTGTCCACGGCGAAGAGTTGAAACTGCAATTTTAATTTCCTTTTGGGATAAGTCCATGAGTTGTACGATTCGCTTCCTTCCATCTACGCTTTATTTGTGTCACTCTCGTTCTCATTTGCAAGTTTGAAACAACATCTCAAAACGGTACACTTTCAGGAATCCACATGTGTTACGCTACTGTGGAGAATTTGTTAATGCGAGGGATTTTAGTGTGAAGAAATTTTTCTTGTAGCATTACCGACCGACTTGCTGCACCCACTGGATACCCCAGTGTTTCTACTTCTGCATTCACTCTACTCAGTGCTGTCCAGAGGCCGCTGCTCTCAAGAAGACTAACTGCAATACATTCCATAAGCCCTTCTCATTGCGCTGCCTCAGGTACCGCATCGGCTTGTATATTTTTTGTAGTATCCAAAAAACTGCAAAAGCAAAGCCGCCGCTTTTGTTTTCTTTCAATACTGAGGCCAGTGCCAATGGTAAATTTAATGTCTCCTAATATTCAATGAGTTCGAATGCTTAGTGACGTATTTTGAATACTATTCTACCGTCCAGACTTCGAACACGTTAAGTTGTAGTCACCGACACCATTGGCCAAAAACCCAGAACTTTCTGCAATTGAGGCTGTCGCGAAAAACCGTCTATGGAGACAATGGCACGAATGCGCGCCCACAGCAGGACATTGGGATTCTTTTAGCAACTATGGACAATAAAAATGAGAGCAGTCAATAAACTTTATCGCATAAAGGTTTTAATTACCCAAGAAGCAGTTTTTTTTAGAATTAGTATCAGCACAAGTAGTGGCAGTTTTGTTTTGCAAGCAGTTGCTTCACTCATTACTTATTTGGTGCCACTGCAGATCAGAGGAACGAAACTCAGTAGAAGTGAACATCAATGATCAGTAAGTGAAATTGTTACATTCCCTAAGGACGTTATATTTTTAACGAGTTTGTATCTTTGTCTGTCACTAAGATAACTGAAAAATTACAGACTGATAGTTACGAAATCAAAGGTATTATGGAGCCTGTTAGGAGAGACAGACAATGAACTTTTTGTAGCTTTATTTTCTTTGTTTTTTTTTTTTTTTCTTGATGACAACTCAAAAAGTTATGGACGGAATTTTTATGAAATTTCCCTAAATTATTGGGAATGTTACGAAGAACAGATGACAAAATTTTGTGATTGTCTGTTTGTCCCTTTGTTTGTGTGTTTGTCTCTATGCCTGGTTTTATGTTTTTCAGAAACATAACTCGAAATGTTATAAATGGACCTTAATGAAATTTCCAGAAATCGTTAGAAATTATATTAAAAGACACAATTGACCAAATTTTTGTGCTGATCGGTTCGTCCGTTTGTGTGTTTAATTATATGTTTGGCATACCGCTTGTCTAAATATAACAAAAAAAAAACATTTTCACTAAAATACAGAAACTATTGTTAATGGTAAAAGGCACATATGACCAAATTTCAGTGATGATAAAAAATAAATACTAGTTTCAGAACCGTCACGATTTCTTTTCGTTAACAATGCAATGCTTGGCGGAGCAATGCGTTCTCAGAGTGCTCTATTTGCATACGCTTCGATTTGTTCCATGAATTTTATGTGAAAAATACGACGTTTACTGAAGGATTAAAAGTGTCTTCGATGCACCCACTGTCATGAAGATTATCTCGTGTCATTAACTTCAGCGAGCACGAAACATTTATTGCAAACGTTGAATGAGTCACTTCTGCGAACCGATTGTGATAATACGGCGCTGATTAGCTTCCACTTGACACCTAACATGATGCAAAAGAGCGAATCAAACTCTAATAATTCAAGTTTGAACAACTTTATTCTGGTTTAATTTGAATATAGATTCCCTGGGCCTCACCCAACCCGGCGGGACAAAAAGCTGTACCGTATCGTGAAATTCTTTCAACCAAAAAGTTAGTTCTGCGACGACCACTGCTATTCCTACCGAGTTGCACAGCCAATGTGTTGAAACAAAGGCAGCCTTAGAAGCTGTTTCAAGATTCTTATCTCCTTTCACATAGCACCCAACTCTCCATTGCCTTGTCTCGTCTGATAAAACCGCGGAGACTGCACAGCTTCCACTGTTCTAATTCGTCCCAACTAGAAGAGATATCCGAACCGCAGTGACTCTTGCTGAGCCAACCGGCGTGACAGCTAGCACTTTACCGAACCTTTTGGTACCCGCACACTTGAGGTTACAAGAACATAGCAGAACAATGGGATGCTGAGTCGTACTGATAACGTAAAGAGCAAGTGGTGAAAATTCAAAAACGCACTGCCAACGTTGAGGCAAGAACTATATATAGAAAGCTGAGAATCAGCTGCAAAAACATGATTTAGAACTTGGAAATGGGAACTCAAAACACGAGGAAGAAATGGTGAAAACAGTTGGTGCAGTTTACTTATTCCAACAGTGAAAATACGAGTGACATCAAATATTGCCTGACGATTAAAGTAAATAAAATGAAATTGAGCCATTTAGCCATTTATTTACATGCCGTATTTGTAGGTATAGAAAACTCATATCTGACTTGGACACTCAAAGGTATGGCAGCAAGCTGGCTATGTTTAACGTATTGTCGGACTAGTTCGCCATTTGTTAGAAGTACAAAAAGGCAAAGTAATATTCACTGGTCCTATTCGTTACGGCAACTAGATACACCTTATATGTTTACATAAAACAAAAACGCAACAACTATACTGAGAACATCCGATGCACTTTATCCAGAACATCTTATTACAGAGACCCTTTAACTAGAGTCAGAACCACCAATGCATTTCGTCCAGAACTTGCATTTGGATCTAGAGAGGCTTCGCCGCATGCGGTGAGCGCTCGAACTTCTCTGACTAGTTGCTCTCGGTGCTCGCGTCGAAGAGAAAAAATTATCCACTTTAGTGAGCTTCGGGGTCGAAAGACACAATTCAAAGGCACCAGAGTACCTGAAGCACTGAGGTAGCGTTTCGCCCTTCTCCCTGTGTTCCCGATATTCAACTTCTCTCTCTGTATTTGGAGCGAAGCCACTGAGATTACTGCCTTGCCCGGACTCTTTAGGTGAAACTTCAACTGCGTCTCTCTGCCTTATTCCTGAAGTTGAAGCTCCCGACGCTTGGCTAAATAGGTGATGTGGTGAACCATTCCTACTCGTATTCCCTCTCATCAATTCATTACCATTCACTGTATCGTTATGGCATCTTCGAGATATTATAGCGCTGGGCTCTTCATAGATAGTGGGATTGATTCTGAAGCTTGATGATCGTTGACGAGTTCTTTTGTTAATCGGCTTTTGTCGTGCCACTTCGTCACTTATTTTCAGTCGAGCAAACGCGCTGGTGTCGGCGCTTGTGTCAAAGTTCGCCGTCTGACAAGCGACGCTTCGATGCGTTCCGTTATCGTCAATGTTTCTGTTTCCGGGGAAGGCGGCATGTTGCAATCTCTGTTTGTTATGTTCCGAGGGATAAATGTGGGAAACTTGGCTTCCCGGCAATAGGCTCGTGACCGCGTAATGGCACGACTGTGATTCTCGAAACTCTTTTTGATTCCTGCTGAGGATCTGATGATTAGCTTGCACCGAGCCTGGTTCTAGGTTTGTATACACACAGCAGTCCTCTATTGGATTTGTGGCCTGCAAACAACCCGAATTCTCTTCCAACACTGAAGGTAAAGGCGTCGATTGGCGAAATTCTTCGGTGCGTAAATATTGATTCGTTTGCTGGCAATCTGCCTGACGCTGCAGAAAGTTCGGCTGCAGTCGGTCTGACGGAGAGATACGGGAAGTTGTCGGAGTGGAGCCGGCGGGGTCTGGTAAGCGAGAGCAATCAGAAGACGGGGGCAGCTGTGGAGAAGCGATGCGGCGGTGGCTATTCATGGCGGCTCGCGCAGCAGAGGTGAGATGAACGTCGCCTGAAATACGAAAAATGTAGATTTAGAGCGTGTTCGATTGCCTAGTGTTATCGATACGGTATAAAATATTTAGCTTAACTTATGCGGAAGCTTATTTCTTTGCTGACTGTTGGTCGGCATTTTTTAATACAATCTACAGCATTCGTTGATAATGGGAAGATAAATTACTAAATTATTTTTTGAAGTACCGCAGTGCACATGTATACTGTTCAAACTGGATGTACTAGGTTACCACACCTGTCAGGCTATTGAGCCTGGTTACGCACAGTAAAATCAGAGGATATCACGAATAGCACGTAGCGAATCTAATGAGACTAAAATGGGACAGCGTATAGACTGCAATGATAGTTCTGACGCCAAGCGATCGCCTCAACGCCTATATGCCACTATTTCTGTGAACAATGAGTATCGCATTGAACTGTTTTTGTTATAATAGATAGTGAACTAAATATATTATTAGACTAGACACCAAGTATCTCACTGAGTAAAATATTGCTGTTACCTCCGCTGCGAAACGTATATGATGCCTCTGGAAACTTAAAAACGTTTATAATATCAACAGCAACTATATACATCGGGTCACAACGTTAGAAGAGTACCCAATTAAGTACAGTGGAACTTCTAAAACGAAAATATGTTTCCATTTTGGGAGGAGACTCACTTTCGAAATAAGTTCTACTCTATGTTTGTCTCCCGTACAACTGCAAGATAGTTTCTTTAGCGAACACCATAGAAAGTGAGTGAGTTACATTATTGAATTTACAACCAATCGAGTTTTGCTAAACCTCACTCAATACGTCATCGGCTAGTGCTACCAAGGAGTAAGGAACGGGAGAAGCAGACCAGCATGCGGAAAAAAAAGAATACGCGCCAAATGACGCTGCAGAAGACTCAGCAGTTGCTCAGCACATTATCTTTATTAATATGTATTTTGTTGCCATTGGATGCAGACAGACAATGATAATGCCCCGTCCTATAAGACAAGGCACATCAATATTGGTAATATAACAATTTTACACCCGCAATGTTTTGCCTACGCTGCAGCTGTGGCTGCTGATGGGTCCGAAAAAATGCCAGTTACGCACATTCTTTTTCTCCGTATACTTGACCGGTTCTGCCGTTAATTTTAGTCCCTGCTTGCTACTGCTTGCGATATGAAACTCTGTACACGGTCCACGGCTCTCAGGATTTCCTCAGTTCCAGGGTCTCCCTTTCAGGAGTTTGTCTAGATAGGAGTCTCTGTTTGTGGTGTTCAACTGGTGTAATTGCCCATTCACAAGTTTTCCTTTTTTTGGGAGTCTCTAATGACTTCTACCGAAATCTACCCTGCCTGTAGACTTTGGTATTTATTACCTCCGTCAAAGAGGATACCTTTTATCAGTATTTTTCTGTTATTATGTTCGTCTGTTATTCTGTCACCAATTAAGATAACTCAGAAATTATCGACGGATCTTTACGATATTTACAGAGACATGTTAGATAACAGAGAAGGAACAGATGATTAACTTTTCGTAAAGTTCCTTTCAACCGTTTGTTTGTTTGTCTGTTGGTTTATTTGTTTATTTATCGACCTCTTTTTTTCTCTTGTTGACTTACATAAATCACGAAGTTATTAATGGATTTATATGAAATTTGCACGAATTGTTGTGAACGTTACGAAGAGCAACTGACTTAATTAATTGTTGCAGTAATCTGTTGATCCATTTGTTTGCTCGTCTCTTTGTTCGAGTTTATGTTCGTCAACAACATCATCCAAAGAGTTATGAACGGGTCTTTATGAAATTTGCAGGAATTGCTAAAACGTTAGAAGATACAAATAATTAAATTTTGATGATGATCGCTTTGTCTGTTTTACTATGCGTTTCTTAGTGAATGTCAGAATATAAGTGAAATAGTTACAACAGGTCATCAAGAAAGTTACAAAAAACTGTTAATAATGTCAAGAGACATAAATGACAAAATTAAATTTGGTTATTAAAAAATCCTGATTTCTGGACAAATGTGATTTTTCTGTTAACATTGCATTGCTTTGTGGATGTATGCACACTCAGAGAGCTCTATAGTTGCTTTCTAAATCATTTTAAATTGTTTTTTTTAAAGGCAACAAGTACTGTAAGTTTCGCACATATAATTCACAGGAATGAATGCAATGCATCACAGAGCACCCAAGCATTGAAGAGCTACTTGACCAAAAGGGAGATTTCGTCTCCCGCAATTAGGCCTGATTGCACAGAGCTGCAGACGTATTTTATATGTTTTCTCATAACTTTTTCCTACTTTGTTTAGGCTATCTGACTTGACTCTTTTGCATTCAGTAACGACTGGCAAACCTGTACATACTTTTAAAACTTCTAGGCTTGAAGTGTAATTGCGTAGAGCAACTGTATATGACATCCTTTGATGCTTGCAATAGAGTAAGATTATTTCGCAGTAGTTAAAATCTTCTCAAATTCGTGGTATGCTTGATTCAAAATTAAATACCAAGTAAACAGCTAATGAAAATGTTCATGAAATTTATTTGGTATACGGGCTAAGCGAGAAAATGAGATCGGACAGCAGAGCTGAAGGGTGACTAGGAGCAGCTTGCAGCCATGAACTGATGAAGCCATGGTAGCAGTGAAGTGATCAAGCACTGGTCGCCATGAAGTGATCTAGCATTGGCAACTGTGAAATGTTGTAGCATTGGTAGCTCTAATGTGATCTATCATTGGCAACTGTAATGCGATATAGCATTGACAGCCGTAAAAATATCTAACATTGACAGCTGTGAAGTGATATAGCTTAGGCAGCCATCAAATGATGTAATGTAGGCTATCATGAAATAATTTAACTCCGGTATCCATGAAGTGAGTAACAGTCATCCATTAAATCACATAATGGAGGACACTATGAAGTGATGTAACATAGTCAATCCAAAAAATCACTCAATGTACGCAACCATGAACTTCTTCGATGTTGGCAACCATGAAGTGATTAAATATAGTAATCCATTAAATCATGTAATGTAGGCAACCATGATAAGATGTACCAGTAACATATACAACATAGAGTGATGTAGCGTAGACAGCCATGACTTGATGTAGTGTAGGAAATAACCATGATGTGATTCAACTTAGGCAGCCAGGGAATGGTTCAACTTAGGCAACCAATAAGTGGTTTAACATAGGCAACAATGAAGTGATGTAACTTAGGCCGCCACAAATGGCGTACTATTCCTAGGTAGAAGTGTGAAATAACATGGTGCAGCTGTAGATGATTCCATTAATGAAAGGTTGTATCAGCAACAAAATGTCATCTTTATGTCTTTTAACGCTATACTAGCATCTTTATCTCATGGTTAATTATGCATTTTTGATTCATGGCCACTAATGTGGTTTTATTCTGCGTATTACTGTGGATCTTATTAAGGTTTTTCTCAACTACTGGGATTTCTTGACCTTCCTTTCCTTGTGGCTATAGGGATGAGCTCTACCGAAAGTTCTGCATACATTAATTTCTGAGGTTATTGCTTCAAATCCGTCGATGAAAAAAATCAATGGTATGTGATATTAAACTACATTACACGTAGTACCTATCTGCCATTTTTTTCCACAAAGCTTCAATATTTCAAGAAAGTAAGATGAATTTTTAATTATTGTTGGTGTCTTCAGGTATGATATTGAGCCCCGACTAAAGATATTTTATAGTTAATATAGATTCCCTGTTTTGCAACACATTCTTCGCATTGCGACGAAGATATTAGTCTTTGTTTGAGGTCTCTATAATTATTAAAACTCATTTTGCTAACGCATTCGTAAATCGGTCTCTAGGCCCATTAGCGAAAGGCATGATTTCAGTGTCCAGTCAATGTATGGTATGGGCGATGAACGCATCAATCTTCCCTACTCAGTCGCTGTACAGTTGTGTAATTTCACCTAAGATTATTTCACCTATTTCGCCCAAGCTAATTTTCAATTATATTTTGCAACATACTTTGATCGCTACTCCCACAACTGCGTACGTATGAAATATACACCAAAAATTTGACATATATATTTAAATGTTCGCGATTGTTTCCCAAAAAATTAAAAAGCTGGTTTAATTACCTCCGCCAAGGAGTTTATGTTTATTATGTCTATGTCGTGTTTGTCTGTCTGTCTCTTTGTCTGTCATTTTGTTTTTGTCACCAAGATTACTCAAAAAAGTTATGTACGAATCTTTACGAAATCTACAGGAATTGTAGTGCATGTTAACAGTAACAGATGATTAACTTTTAGTGAAAATCTGCTGATCTGTTTGTTTTTATGCCTATTCTTTCTAAAAATCATAGCTCAAAAAGTTAAGGACGGACTTACATGAAATTTACATAAGTTAGTAGGTGTATTACGGAGAGTAAATGACCAAATATTGTGGATTATCTGTTTGTACGTTCATTTGTTTGTTTGTCGCTGCCTTTGATATTACGCTTGTTAGCACAATAAGTCTGAAAGTTATGGATGGAAATTTACAGGAGTTGTAAGCATTGGTAAAGGACATAGATGATTAAATTTTGGTGATTATCGGTAGGTCCGTTGGTGTGTTTGACTTGTTTGTCATAATGTTTGTTAGCAGCATAACTCAAAAAATTAAGAACGGATCTTCAAGAAAACTGCACAAACTATAATTACTATCAAAAGGCACAAATTATTTGATTTTGGTGATGATGCAAAGAAAATCATGGTTTCAGAGCAAATTTGAATTTTTCGCTGCAGTTGCCTTTCTTGGCGGAGGTATGCGCTCTCAGAGTGCTCCAGTTATTCATTTATTTAGGGTATACTATTAAATAGAACAAGCCGTCAAAAAATGTGGGCCTGATCATTCTTTTCTAAATAGACAATGGAATAAAAAATTAAAGTGGGCTTCGCACGCCCACTGATCTTCCACTGGAATTAAATCCCTGTGTTGCTGCAGAGTTAGCGTCTCCCAGTAATGATAACATTACGTACTGGACAATAATCAGACTAAAGGCGTCTTTTTGTGGCTACCTTGCGGATGATTCCGTTTGATCCGTCTTGTTTTGTGACCACTTTCATAGGTGAATCTCCTAGTGATCAACCGTTGTCAGCGATCGCGCTGTTATTTCTCTCAAAGGCTGAACATGAATGGTTCCTGCCGTTAGACGAGCATAAATCAAAATTTGAAATTCAGGTTTGTGATATTTTTACATTTAATGATAAGTTGATAAATGGTACTCTAATTGTTTAATTGTTTGTAATAACTAACTTGCAGAGTTGTAGTTTCCCTTGTTGTATTCTTGTCCAGTGTTCAAAATATCCCAAAAATTGCTAGTTCACTTATGGATTGACTACAGAATACATTAAGATTCCTAAGATATCAATTTCCCATCATCTTCCGTGTAAGTATGATATATATCGATTTTCTGAAAAACATGGCGTCTCTACTTTTTCTTAGAGAATCATTGGCTGTTCTTGTGCTTTCCAGTATCACGGAGATGCTGATCATGAATATGGCCACAAAAAGACCCCTTAAGCTGCAAATTCAAATTAATTAATCATAGCCAACGCTTCGGCTCGCAGTAGATTATATCGTACCATCATTTTAGCACCAGAAAAGGGGCTGCGTGGCGTAGTGGTACAGTTCCCACAATCTGATCAGCAGGTCCCGGGTTCTAGGCCTACAAACGTCACTGGTTCACGGCAGGAAGTGCATCCGAAGAATACAAAGCCTGAGCCAAGTCTGAAGTCCTGGGCACTATCTAAGCCCATAATTCTTTATAAGGGAAACTTGAAATAGTGACGTGACACCGATTCATGTTAATACAACAAAAACCAGAGGACTCTGAGAGCGCATACCTCCGCCAAGTAAGGCAACGGTAGCGAAAAATTGAACTTGGCTCTGAAAACTATGATTCTCTTTGTATCAACTCCAAAATCTAATCGTTTGTGACTTTCTATAGAATTAAAGTTTTAGCCATTTTTTTTGAAGATCCGTTTATAACTTTTTGAGTTATCCTGCTAACATACATGTCGAACCGACACATTTGGCAAATCTTGAAACGAAAACGTGTAAAAAGAAAATTTTGAACTTGAAACTTACTTTTTGATCTGAAGGTGCGGAAGGGACGACCGGGGCTGCCGCTGTCAAAGACGTAGGATTTTGTGGCTGTCGGCGTCCAGGGGCCGGAGCTTGCATCTGAAAATCAGAATATGATTCATATAAGTTTGTGAACTATGCCTACTTTACTCCTTATAGGAACTCAGTTGCAGCTAAAAGGAAAGGAGAACCGAAGAAGTGGGTAATTTACTAATATTAAAGCTTATTAAAACTCAGTCACCCACAGAAATGAGCCGAGTGGACAGGGCTTAAGCGTATTTATAATACACTAGCTGGACCCGTGAAAATTTTCACGGTTTACCAACTTTATTTTGAGTGTTTGGAAAATTTCCTTTTACCGGTATGCTTGTTGCTGGATTTTAATGTAATTAGTTGCACATCTAATTTAATCTTGTTTATTATTGCAAATCGGTAGTTGCC
>LQNS02000155.1:3890724-3916204 GCA_001587735.2 Parhyale hawaiensis
GGCTAGACATGCATTCAGATAATAAAGGGATAAGGATTTCACTTAAGCTTTCTGCTGCCACCTCGTCATCGATCTGCTGAGCTTTAAAACTATTCGCTACAATTTTCTTCTATCTATTATTGAAGAGCGTAACACACGAAGGAAGGAACAAAGGAACAACGCTATTAATATTATAGAAGATACTAATATTCATAAGATTCAGACGGAAGTCTAAAAGAAATTGCAATTCAGTAAATAAACTATGATCGAACTTCATTGAGATTCCGCTATAACTAATCTGAACACACAAAAAAATAGTATAGTCATAAGATATTGTCATGCAACTCGTATGTGTTAATGTTTGACTTGTAAAAAATGGACGAATCTAATGTTAGGCCGCACAGAATGTTGAACTTCCCCTCTAGATCTAGAGCTAAGGAGCTCGACTCGGTAATTAGAAGTTTTTATTTTCCTATCACTACTCTCGGAGCCCTTTACTACGGCTTTTACAGTGTGTCAAATAGAGCATGCAACACAGTTTCACCTCTTATCACAATATTCAGAGGGGCCTGAATCTCAATCAGATAGATCGCCCGCGGACACACTCGGTAAAGACTGGTAATGTTCGCTATACAGTACAGCCTATTTTCACTGCATATCAGGTGACTACAATCATTTGCTGTTGCTTGATCTACGGCGGAATTACATAATTTACAGAAACTAGAACTACAAATGTCAGTTTGGATCAGGAACAGTGAACGATAATATAGAAAAACTAGAGCACTCTGAGAGCGCATACCTACGCCAAGCAAGGCAACGGTAGCAAGAAAATTCAAATTGGCTCTGAAACCATATTTTTTTTCGCATAAACTCCAAAATCGAATCATTTGTGCCTTCTGGTTGTAATAACAGCTTGTGCAATTTTCTTGAAGCTCCGTTCATAACTTTTTGAGTTATACTGCTAACAAACGTTATGACAAACATGAGTCAAACATACAAACGAACAAACAGATCTGCACGAAAATTTAATCATTTATGTCTTTTAACATTACTAACAACCCCTATAAAATTCATAGAGATCCATTCTGTATTTTTTGAGTTATTGTGCTAACAAGCATATAATTGAAAACAGTTACAAAAGAACGAACAAACGGATATATAATTATTCAAATTTGGTCATTTTCTCTTTGTTATATACCCAACAAATCATATTAATTTCATCAAAATCCATTCATAACTTCTTGAGTTATAGCTTTGAGAAAAAAAGGGAGACAAACAAACAAACGGATGGGCATATCTTCACTAAAAGTTAATCATCTGTTTCTCTTGACATACCTAGCAATCCCTGTAAATTTCATCTAAATCGGTTCGTAACTTTTTGAGTTATCTTGGTGACAGACAGACAAACACGACGAAAACACAACCTCCTTGGCGGAGGTAATGACGGTCAACGCTCCCATTAGCAAGAAATGTAATATAACAAAACACTTCTAGCCATATTCTAAACATACTGTATTTGTGAATTATAATTCCTTGGATAAATTGTGGTTGCCAAGTTATTATGATAATGAAAACATGTTCATATAGCAAGTTAAAATTGGATTATTACCTCCGCCAAAGAGGCTATGTTTTCGACGGATTTGTCTGTCTGTTTATTTGTTTTTCTATCTGTCTGTCACCAAGATAAATCAAAAAGTTATCGATGGATTTTGACTAAATTAAAAAGGATAGTTAGATATGTGAGGAGGAACAAATGATTAAATTTTGGTGAAGATCCGTCCTTCCGTTTGTTTGTTTGTTTTTTGTTTGTTTGTTTGTTTGTTTGTCTGCCTCAGTTTTCTCAATGCCATAACTCAGAAAGTTATGAACGGATTTTGATAAAATTTTGGTGAATTGTTAGGTGTATTACGAAGACTAAATGACCGAATTTTTGGTGTGATCTGTTAGTTCGTTCGTTAATGACTGTTTTTTTTTTTTTTAATTTTATGCTTGTTAGCACAATAAATCAAGCACATATGAATAGATTTTTATTAGTTTTATGGGAGTTGCTAGTAATGCTAAATGACATAAATGATTTAATTTTGGTGCAGATCAGTGTGTTCGTTTGTATGTTTGACTCATGTTTGTCATAATGATTGTTAGCAGCATAAATCAATAAGTTGTGAACGGATCTTCACGAAAATTGCATAAACTGTTAATACTATCAAAGGGCACAAATGATTAGATGTTGGAGTTGATACAAAGAAAATTATAATTTTAAAGGGGAATAGAATTTTTCGTTAACGTTTCCTCGTTTGGCGGAGGTATGTGCTCTAAGAAAGCTCAAGTTACTTTTTAATTCATCTCAATTTGCTGCTCGAAAATAAAGTTTTATTAACGGTTGTCTTTACTCGGTGGCTACCATCAGTTTCGGTGTATTGATTCTAATTTGGTCTTACAACTTTTGAAGACTGTTTTAACACTTTGCTTATATACTACATATTGGTATACATGTACGTATGTGCCACTAGGGACTTTCTGATGACCATGTTGGCGGTTGGTGTGTATAAACAAATGGCAACTGTCATAAAATTTGTTTTCATCCAGTCAATGTATGCTTTACATGCTTTGTATTCGTAGCGGTAATTTCACATATCTGCATTAATAGTAGCTGTGCCGCATGTAAGTGAGATTAACCTCTCTCTAGAATGAGTTACAATGCGTACCTTGGAGGGACTGCACCAACTTCGTTCGTAGGATTCTTCATCACCTGTTGGTTGCGCCCCTGGTGCTCGTGTGTCGTATAAGGCTATCCTAGACCTGCATTCGGCCGACCTATTGCTATCCTGTCACTAGCTCGGCATTAATCATTACTACCGCTGAATTATAATGTGAAACATTAAGACGTAGCTATTATATACATATTGTTAAGTCGAGCTTTAATTCTATTTTTATTCACAGGCTAACTTACCGGACTGAAATAGGACGTTGTTGGGACTTTATTAAGACTTTTAATAGCACTTATGCAGATCATTAGCCGGCCTTAATCAAGGTGTAAACTAGTTTGTTCGTTTTCTATGACCCAAAGGTATTGTATCAGAATTTACAGATATGTATTAGCACCATAGAACCTGTTTCGCAATAAAGTGATTCTTCACTGTGCTGCTATACTTCTTCACCAGCAGCAGTACATGTGGCTACATAGCACTCACTATAGCTACAGTGTGCCGTGCCCTGAACCTTAAGCAAGGTAACGTGTTCAACAACTTAAACTGTATTGAATAATTTGTATTTTTTTTTTATTTCTGACTCCCATCATCGTAGTAAAGTTTTGTTGATATGTAAGTACAGTCGTACAAAATTTAATATATAAATGGACTTGATTTACGGCCGATATTTTTAAATTGCTATCTATGACATGAAATATATCTTCGTTTACTCACTTGGACTTGTTAACTGGGTGATTTAAAGTTCAATAGTTTCTAAAACTTTCGTTTCCCTAGAAACTGGCCTATAACAGGTGTTGCAAATTAGAGGTACACAATTTGACTATTAGCAGAAAAACGGAAAATAAAGGGATTTTCATGAATGGCAAAAATTTCAAAACTTCTTAGTTTTCGAGAAATGACGACCTGAAATACTTAAGGGGAAGTACTCACCCAATTTTTCTTGATTTAATTATGGGTCGATTTGAAAGAAACTTGGTGCAAATATGAAAAATTGAAAATGAATGTAGGTTAGACTCGGGAAATTTTTTTAATTTTCCCGTAGAAAACGAGATATTCAAAGAAAATACGAAAAGGGAGGGCTGGGGAAAACCTATCTAGTCTTACAGTTTTTGAGCTACAGGTATGTTCATGGTCTCAATATAAGCAGAATTTGATTCTCTACAAATAAGAACTTGGGGTTTATGATCGTCGAATTAGGAGACGAGTAACAGCGCACTTTTGAGGAAAAATTCGAAGTAAAAATAGTTTATTTTCGCTAGTTTGAGAATTTTCTCAAAAATGCTTTCGACGATCATAAAACCAAAGCACTTATTTGTAGAGAATCAGCTCCGCTTATTTTGACACCAGAATTATCGCTGTAGCTCAAACACTGTAATACTGAGGTCTTCCTCAGCCCCCCCCCATATTTCTTTATTTCTTTGAATATCTCGTTTTCTATGGGTAAAAAGGGAAAAACCACAGGAGTTTAACCTACATTTATTTTCAATTTCACATACCTGTACCAAGTTTCGTTCAAATCGGCACATAAATAAAGAAAAATTAGGGGGGGGGGTACTTCCCCTTCAAGTATTTCAGGTTGACATTACTCGAAAACCAAGGAGTTTGGAAATTTTTTCACTCATGAAAATCGCTTTATTTTCCGTTTTTCTACTTAAAGTCAACTTTTGTACCTCAAATTTGGAAACATCCGGTATATTAAGTAAAGAAATAGCCTTCAACCTTTCAGAATATCATAGGTAATAAAGTGAGGAGGCAGATAAAGTCTCATCGCGTTAAGGAAAATCCGCAACGATTAGCTATGGTGCTGCACATGACGGCCTTCTTGTCAGACAAACACAAACCTGAAATATTAGTTACAGTACAACGGCCTCCTAATCAAACAAGGACAAACCGGACTGATTAACACTGCGTAACTGCCCCTTCTTCAAAAGGACAAACCAGAAGTAGTTACTCGTGAACCGTCTCCTAATAAAACAAGGAGAAATCTGACCGCTGAGTTACAACACTATAGTCTCTCTACCACACGGTGGCAAATGTAAACGATTAATAACAATAATAACACAGTGACACGTCTATACGTTAAATCACGACATTACAGCCTCTCCAGCAAACACGAACAAACCGGAATAATTAGAACATATCTGTCTGATTATCAGAAAAAGAGAAGCCGGATCGAACGATGAACTGCTGCGTAGTAACCCGTTTCTTCACCAAAGAAAGAAAAAAACAAAAACTGAAAAATCTGTTTTCACGTATCTTTATCAAGCAAAGAACCCCTGAATGAAGAAACATTGCAGTTTTTATCAATATCGACGTAATAAAACTTTGTTGCTTCTAGGAATTGCAGCTTGCTTGAAACATCGTCTGTGAAGAATCTTTGGCGCTAGGTAGGGTTAATATTGGGCTCCTAAATTTGCCAACAATTTTTAATTTCATGAATTAGAATAAAAACCAGAATTTACGATAAAACTTGCAGGAAAATTACGAGACAGTGAAGCTTTTTCTTACATTTTCTTACAATCGCGGCAAATCAAATATTACTAGAGCTGCATTCTAGAATGCAGACCTCTCCTAAGCAATGCAAGGCTATAAAACATGTGGTACACCGACAGCCAAACAAACTGACAGATCATCTCCAAACTTTGATTATCAGTTTCTTATGACATTCGTAAGAGTTCCTGTAAAGACTGCAGATAAGCAAAGAAAGTGGCAGACAGACTGAAGGATCTTTACGAAAACATAATTTTCTGTTTCTTTTGACATTCCTAACAGTTTCTGTAAATTTCTTAAAGACCCGTTATTAACTTCTCCAGTTAAGTCGCTAAACGACAGATGCATATAGAACTAGAGAGCACTCTGAGAGCGCATACCTTCGCCAAGCAAGGCAACAGTAACGGAAAATTCAAATGAATTCTGAAACTATAATTTTCTTTCAATCAGTACCAAATCTAATCATTTGTGCCTCTTGATAGTAAAAATAAATCCTGCTATTTTCATGAAAATCCGATCTTCAATTTTTAGTTATGCTGCTAACAAACATTATGACAAACATTATTCAAACACACAAACAGACCATCCGATCATCATCAAAACTTAATCATTTGAGTCTCTTTTAACATTACTAATAACTCTGGTAAATTTCATTAAGATCTATCCATAACTTTTTTGAGTTATTGTGCTAACAAGCATAAAATCAAACGTAGCGAAAAACAAACGAAAGAACAAACAGATCATCCCCAAAATTTGATCATTTACACCCCGTAATATGCCTAACAACTTATACAAATTTCATAAAAATCCATAAAAACGTTTCGAGTTATAGCCTTAAGAAAAAACAGGCAGAGAGACAAACAAACAGACAAGTGAACAGATTTTCTGTCACCTGTTACTGTTAACATGCCTAACAATCCCTGTAAATTTCGTACAGATCCGTCTACAAATTTTTGAGTAATCTTAGTGACAGACAAAGAGATTAACAGACAACCTGAATAACAGACAGACAAACACGACAAAAACATAGCCTTTTCGGCGGAGGTAATAACAGACTAACCAACCTCGGTAAAATATAACCTCCAGGGAAAACGAAGTTATAACCAATAGGCAGTATTCATTTACTGTTCCATGAGAACTTACGCGAAATTTTCATATTGCTAAAGGTTCAGCACACGACATAGTTAGTGGTGGTGCACTACATATGTTGTCGAGTGCACTGTTGCCCAGGGTAAAGTACTGTGTAGCCAGGTGCAGCTTCGGTTTATTGACTAACCAGCAAGCACTTTAGGGGAGAGCGTACATGGCGCTTATACTTTAGACCAAAGAAAAATTCAGAGAAAGCTCTTTGTTCAAAGGACAACTAACTTCACGCTAGGTTGAGGTCCACCTGAAATTATGAAAAATTTTCAATCAAGACTCCGTAAAATTCTTATCAAGTCTCAACAAAAGTCCCTACCAAGTTCAGTAGGTGACCATGCAACTAAGAATTTTAGCTCGACCTTACAAATTTTACAGGGTGTTTCAAAACTAGGCGGCATAACTTCAGGACTGTGTTCTCAATGGGTTAATAAAGAAAATAGTTCCTATGAACACATGTCCGGCAATGCTTGGTTTCCCAGTTATAGGCCTTTAAACATGTGCTAACAAGAATACCTTATCCTTCCACTGGTGGCACCTAACTCGCTAATTAGCGTAACTATCACTTCAGTCGGAGCAGAAGTACCAACCCGTCATCACTATCAGGTGCTCGCCCTGCTCACTACTGTACATGTCCGTGATTTGAGAGCCTGTCCAAAACACATGCACCACTACCGGTCGTCCAGCACTGTGCACGCGAGAAACAAGGGAGAAGTCCAACTCGGCTGCGCCGCTTAAGCCAAGGCCTGCTAAAGTACAGGCCTGGGTCTGGGCCTCGAAAATGGACCGATTGCGTACAGTCACCGGGGAAATCGTTAGACGTAGCCTGATATTATTGGTACCTACTCTACGTATTTAGGAGATATCTGGATAGAAAAATTTTCTTTACATTTTTTACAAGTTACGAAATTACTTTAATTTGAATTTTGCATCCAGATAGGCCCGAAATATGCAGAACATGTACCAAAAATATCAGGCTGGTCTATCAGTTTCTCGTGGCCCTGTAACGATCGGACTAACTTCGTGACGTAGAGACCCAGGCTTGTACTGTAGGAGGCCTTGCAAAAGCGGTCTCATAATTTGTAGGGTGCGCGTCCAGCAGTGAGCTGGGCGAGACCCTGGCAGTGATGACGGGTTGGTACTTCTGCTCCGATTGAAGTGATAGTTGCGCTAATTAGCGAGTTAGGTGCCACCAGTGGAAGGATAAGGTGTTCTTGTTAGCACATGTTTTAAGGCCTATAACTGGGAAACCAAGCATTGCCGGACATGTGTTCATAGGAACTATTTTCTTTATTAACCCATTGAGAACACAGTCCTGAAGTTATGCTACATATTTTTGAAACACCCTGTATACCTCTCCTAATATTTTACATAAGTCAACTACAGTATATTAATACATAATACCTTTCACAATGGTAATGGGCTGGCGATAGATCCAGCCGAATGCAGGTCTATCCATGGCCAGCCCCAAAAAACACACGTGGGCCGGCGCGCATTTAAGCAAGGAGGTTTAATTGGCCATTGAATCTCCTTGCATTCAGCAGGTAAAGTGTGGCACAAATGGAGGTGGCACAGCACCTCACACTTACGCGTAGAAATTTCTGAGAGAAAAGGTGCACCTCATATAGGAGCGTACATCTTCTAGTAACGCAGATTATTGAACCACTAAGAATACAGAATACCAAGAGAGACGGCAGACGACGTGTTATGGGAGAAGTAAAACAGTTTTTCACGGTATAATTGATATAATCCGATGAGTTTCTCTGTCCTTAGCAATTGATTGAAGGGAAGTTGAATACCAGGACCAGAATGGGTCAAATTGAGTAACTGAAAACGTCATTCATAAGAAGTCTTAGAAAAAATGACTTATTTTACGTATGAAATTTTGTTACCCACGACACGTTTCGCTAAATTCTTCTTATTTTCATTGTTCTGTAATGTTTTTTTTCGCCAGTTGTAGCATTTATAGCTACTGGTTATGAAGTCTACCATACTGATGTACCAACCTTAACGGGCCTTTAGAAGAACGTACACTTCTAAGCCCGGGTGCATCTGTATGCCTGTATTCCGTGCAGTAATTGGTGTCGACTTAGCGGACAGCTTTTCAAAATTGAAGAAACATTTACTACTTTGGAAATTATATTTGTACCTTTCGAAAACTCGGTATCATAGTTACACTTCCCTATTTTACGCATGTAACTATGTCCAAAAAATACTGGATTTGAGAGTGGGAATAGCAAAATAACAATGTTTTTTTACATCACAACAACCAGCTATAGGCTATCTGTCACAGTACTTAATCGTTTAGAATTGATATAGCTTACCTTGAACCGGCGCAAAATTCTCCTTATCAGAATAGTTTCTGTCTGTCTGGGGCGTTGGAAAACCGGCAAACGTTTCTCTAATCGGGTGAGATCTTGTAAACTGCGGCGGTTGAACTTGGTCAGAATTATCACGAACTGTCGGTGATAAAGGATGAGACTGTGCCTGAGCCCATGTAGTTTCTATGTAGGGAGCATCTCTATAATAACTGCGAGGTTTATTTTGGGAGCGAACTGCTGGGGATGATGGATAGCTCTGTTCCGAAGCTTGTACTGCCGGCAGATGGGGAGAGATGCAGTAGTTGGACAGGTTACTTTGGAAGCGAGTAGCTGGCGTTAAAGGACAATGCTGACCTGACGGCTCCTCAGTTGGTATGCGGGAAGTAATGTCTTGGGAACAAAGAGACGGCGACGCAGGGCAGTGTGGTCCTCCAGCCGACACGTGGGGGGTGGCGCTGTAGTTATTGGTCTTCCTGTCTTTGGAAATTGAGGGAAGTCTCTTTCCAAACGGGGAGTTAATAGATGCGAAAGGCTGCACAATATCCTTCCTCTGCCGATTACGGCGCCTCGCTGATAACCTCCCAGAGTCATCAGAAGAACGTCCAGCACAGGGAATATGAGGCTTTTCCATGACCTGCGTACTCTTTAGCACAGGGGTTGTGGGCTGAGCTGGCTCCGTCTTGCCAGCGGTCGATGAGGTTGCTTTGGCTGCAGACAGCAGATGGTGCTTGGGGTTTTTGCACTTTCCATCGAAAGGCTTATTTTTGCGCTTAGCCTGCAGCTGGCAAATTCCACAAACTTTTAATTCCTTCATTGTTGTAGTTCGATGATCTAACTATGATATATATCACTAAATAGACCCGTAGCACTCCAGGTTATTATTTACTGGGAATAAATTGTCAAACAATTAAATTAGCAATAAGTGTATTTGCACCGAGATGTTCAACAACCAAGACAATAATATATGGAAAAACAAAAGTTTAATACACCACTTCAAAAACTTAATTTTCAACGCGATAAACGTAACTACCAGCCTCACTTTTCTATTTTCAGCGCCTGCTTCTCCCACCTGCCTCTAACAACACTGATGCTTTACTGATCTATATCGCTCCGAAAGCAAAGCTGGAACTAACCGTGTAAACAACCCGATCTTGTCTTGAGATGTAGATGCAGATAAGCACCAGTCCCAGCCAGCAATGTTTCTCATTCTTCCTATTCTTCCTGTGACGTTTTTTTCGGTTCAGGCATAGCCTATTATCACAATGGGTCAGGTAACTAAGCCAAAGTTGATTACGACCAGGACATCTTCCGGATAAAGAAAAAGGAACCTAAGGAATGTGACCGATACACTTGGTTTTTTGTAATATGTAATGGAAAATGAGGCTCTCTCTCCCGAATGTAGTGGTATGCGCTTCAGAGTCGCCCTAACCCTGAACAAGAAGAATCTCTTTGTCTGAGGACATGATCAGTGTAGTCTCTCCTCTGAAAGCATTTAATTTACGAAGCACTTGAACAAGGCAGAAATCAAAAGGCTTCGCTGTTAATATGAGCTGCGTAAAGCTAGGCTGCCCTTTGGCATAGTGCTATTTCCAGCGCTTGACAATGAGCCACAACCTCTCCAAGCGAAGGATAAAGTTACTTAAAATCTCAGATTCAAGACTTCAGCCGCTGAAGTTTGATTAGACCATCCTTCTACCAGCCCTTCCATGTGGTGTTCAGACATAAACTCAATAAATAATCAGGTACTGTTATGGTCTTGTTTCTAAATTCTAAAAGAGGAACGAACTGAAATCATTAAGTAGAAGTGAAACCTCATAATTTAGATAAGCTCGTAGAAATAATGCCTTATAGGGTCAATGCCAAATTCTAGACTAAAATGGTAATTGGTGATAATTTATGTACTGTATATATCATAGCTGATTTGCAGTTCGATACGCTTTTTGATGTTCTATCATTATTTCAACAATTCAAAAATCCTACATTTTCTGCCGATGCAGCAAATTGGGGAAAGATCACAAAATCAACAGGAACGCTAAAAGCGGAACAGCAGGCAGAGTCAATCCGACAATCCCAAAGGAAAAGTCAAAGACAAGCAGTAACCACCGTCCTCTATACAACTTGTAAGGCTTACCATGAACTTCGTCCATTATTCTGTGGTTAACCAAACGGAACACCAGCAACCTTCTCGTGTGTTGTTCTACTTGCCCCGTGCTGCTGTGCGTGTGTTTATTGGAACAAACAATTAAATTCCATAGCCGTCATCTCTGCCCGTGCGTTCTGTGTCTAGCACAGGAGCAGGCAAACCTTTTGACGCTGGGACCACATGCTTTTCAAAAATTTATAGACGGGCCGGTCCAGCACCAGCATATGAAACACAAACATAAGAAACAAGTACTGTGTTAATACTTGCACTCGCTTTTAAAAATAAATAAATAATATTTTTTGGTGCAGATGTACAATTTTAGTATAAGCGTTTAAATTTACTAATATTTCGCATATTCCTACGTCTTCGGGGCATGCTTCAAACTAATGGCCCACACGTGCCCCGCTGGCCGTAGTTTACCCACCTCTGCTATAGCCGCATCGCTGAGGCGTAGGCACCTCAGCCACCGAGCACTGCCTGGAACATTACTCAAGACGAGGACTCTTCAAGTCACTAGAAACTGTAATGTACGTGTAAATTTAACAGCGTGTATAAATTTTACTGAGGGAACCAAGCTGCAGTTTTTAAACATAATTGATGCTCAACGTATCTATTATCATTAAACTATTTATAAGTAGCTAATTGCATAGGCAGGAAGATCTCGCTATCTTATACTAGAAAAAATTTGCAGGTTTTACTGAATTGTACCTTACTGCATATTGTGCAGCATTTCTATCGACTCTTTTATATAGAAACTTTATTGAAATTGTGCATGGAAATAAAAATATGTCCATGGACGTTTCTACAGACTGAAAAATAATCTATTAGGTATTGAAGTCTATTACGCCATTTAATACATCTGCATAAACATATAAAGGCACCATCAGCAAAGCATATCAAGACGGTATTCAGTTCTGTACTATGATTCACATCGCAACTTCTCTTGAGAAAGAACCATCTTTTAAGGGAGCGTTCAGTAATACTTTTTGCATTAATGGTATGCCTGAAAAATACACCTACAATACAAAAAAAAATGTCATTGCAAGCTCTGACAACTTCTGCGAACAATGGCATAAATCTGATTACAATGTCTCATCAATAGTCTATTTAATATTTTTTTCTTTAATTTTTATGCAGTAGATCATATTGCAGTTTATTTACAATATGCAGCTGTAGAAATAATAGAAGCATCAATATGTGTATAGAGTATCAGTAATCGGGCTGCTATAACGGTTCAAAACGTTTACTCTTCTAAGAACTTGTAATAGCGTAGCTTCGGAGAATGTTTCTTCAAAACAATTTATGACATTGAACACTCATTATATTGGGAGGAATTCATTCTAGTAACTACAGGCCGTTGAAATTGTCTTGAGAAACTGTTCAACACACTCCATTCCTTTCTTTCGTCTGCATTACCCCTTGCCTCAGAGAAGCAACGTAAATATGGAGGTTACATTAATAGCGTTACCAGCGGTTCTATGGTGTAATGGTTAGCACTCTGGACTTTGAATCCAGCGATCCGAGTTCGAGTCTCGGTAGAACCTGCTTCTTTTGTCATCAAAGCACCCGCGCAGCACACCTGTGTACTAACCAGCTGTGGTAGTCACGTGACACGAGTACACACCTGGGTGGGACAACGGCGCCACCATTAAGACATCCTGAGCAACTGTAAGTGACATCTGGTGTCTCTTACTGTGTGTACATTTTTTTGTGTACAATGTAATGTTTCAATGAGTATCTAATAAAGCTGATTATCATTACTGAATGTCCCCAAGGCTGCTCGCAGGGACGCAGTGATGTTCCACATCGGGGTATCTGACATTCATTCATTCATGATGCAGAGTATGACTTGTGACGTCGGAGTGCAGTGGTATCGAGGAGGTCCTGTAGTTCAAGCAAAACGAACCATTACTGCGTATATCCTGGTACGGGGCTGCATGTGCAGGACCCCACTTTAGCAGCCACGAGATTCCAATAGTGCGCCTCATAATTTACCCCACAATACAATCCACAAGCAACAAACAATACATTCCTATTATTTGCATCGTACTTTGAAGTACTGATGATGGAGCAAAAGAATGATGTAATCTACCCAGCCTATAATCCTCCTGGTAAAAATTAATTTTCGTAGAAAAAACTATAGGAAATGACCGAGACGTTCAGGAGGGGCCGAGGCGTCAGCTGGTTTGGTCTAAAGTGCACTCGGGTCTTGTAACCGATTATTCTTGAATTGTTTCATGTATTCATTTCGAATTCATAGTTAACTGCATACTACATTTACCCACTGCTGACCATTACAAATAGTACTATTCCTACGGAAATTTATTCTTAAGTACCACCGCCAGGGAAGTTACGTTTTTGTTAAGTCTGCCTGTTTGTTCGTCTATTTTTCACCAAGATGACTCAAAATTTATGTGTTCGGATTTTTATGACATTTACATGCAATGTTTGATAGGTTAGGAGGAACAGTTAGTTAATTTTTCGTGAGGATCCGCTAAACCGTTTGTTTGTTTTCCTGTTTTTTTTCTTATAACATAACTCAAGAAAAACATGGATGGATTTTCATGAAATTTGCTCGAATTGTTGAGAATGTTACAAGAAGCATATGATGAAATTTTTATGATGACCTGTTTTTGGCCGCTTGCCTCTTTGCCTCTATGTTTGCTTTCCAGTTTGTCAGTAGCAGTTTTATTAATTTATTCCTTTATTTATTTATGTATTTGGCTGTAGATTCGTCACAATGCTTGTTGGAACGCAACTCAAAAAGTTATGGATGGATGTTCAAGAAAAATACTCATGTTGATGATGATCAAATAAACTTCCTGGTTTCAGGACTGAAATGATTCTTTCGCTAGCACTGCGTTGCTTGGCTGAGGTAGCCTATGCACTCTCAGAGTGCTTCTCTAGTTCTGATATAAAAAGGTTAAGGTCTGAAATTGAAGAGAACTTTACTCATTACTGCAGATGTCAGCTTCCATGCAGCAATCGCTCTGCCATGCCCTGCTGCAGCAGATAAAGTTTTGGTGACAAGACAAACGAAACTTTTGGGGTGTGAATGCAACAGCAGATCTAAAAGTTCCTTTGTTGGCCGGCGCTATCTAAGACTCTGAGGCTTGACTTTTCTGACACTTTCAACAGCACCGTTTTCTTTGCTACTTTGAATTACGTTGCTGGTATTATAGAAGCAACACGAGCTCACCTAGCCGGCTAGAGAGTCCTAGATTTCATGGAGCAAGACCTAATTTTTGAAAGTCCTGGAGTAATCAAATAGAGGGTCGTTCGACGGTCCCCTCAAAAATGATATGAACCAATCCCATTCGTCCAAAACTTCAGACAAGAGCGTTAGTTTCGCAACTCTGAATCGTGCTGAGGGCGTTATAAGCAACCCACGCAAGCTCGAGACGCTGGACGCCACCTTTTAAGGAGCGTTATTAAGCTTCCGCCGTCTCATATGTAACTGTTTCGAAGTTAACACTTCAAGAGGTCAAAGATTTTAGTTTCCAACGAGTGAGCTTGGCTTAGATCTATTCTGACGAGTCAATCGAACGCGCCCCGAGAGTTAACGACCGAAACTCAAATCAACGGGTGGAAGCCATGGGGATTCTGTCTAAAGTTCCTGACAAGTCAACAATCGGAGTCTTAAACTCGCCCACCAAAGTGTCCCAAGCGATGAAACACACATGACTCACGTAAAAAGTTTACTAATCGTGATTTACCTTCACCCACCCGGATTGTTCACAGCGGTAATGCTGCAGACTTATAGGCTTAGATTTCATCAACTTGTTTCAGAATTGACATTACCGTCCATACTAGGCAGCGCCATTTTCATAATCAAAACCGGCGCGTCGTTTTATCTCACAGATTTTTGGCAGCAGTTTCCATAGCCAAAGAAAATGATCCGCCCTCTTGTCTCTTTGTTTTTTCTTGTTTGTAAAAGTAAATGAGTAAGTTAAATGTGTCGCTGTTATAAAAAGCATTGGCTACTAGCTCGAGAATATGTGATAGCCAATCCCCATTTTTTTTTTTTTTATGACTGACGTAACGCTACCTGACTCTGGCCGTGCTCTTTCACCGCAAGAGCCTATCTCACATATGAATACAATAGGAACAATAAACTTTGTAGTGATACAGCTAAACATGACTATCATACTGGGTTGAGGGGCAAGACGCTGGGCAGTATTTCAAATCACAAAAAAATTCAGGCTCTTCTGCATCTACAAAATAGTTTCTTTTAACACGTGGGTAGCGTGGCAGGATTTGAGGTCTTGGCCTAGTCAGAAGCCTACCTGAGTGTGTGAGACGGGATAGGTTTAGTTTCGTTAGATTAGGGTAGGTTAGACTTAGTGAGGTTAGGTAAAGTTAGGATAGGCTAGCTTAGGTAACGTTAGGTTAGCTGAGCTTAGTCTATCCTAGGTTAAATTAGAATCGCTTATTCTAGGTTAGACTAAACTAGGTCAGGTTACGTTAGAATCGGTTAGTTTGTAATACTAAGACTAGATTACAATAGGTTTTCTTAGGATTGGTTAAGCTACGTTATGTTTGTTAAGTAAGATTAGATATGATTAGATTAGGATAGATTCGTTTAGATCTGAATATGTGCAGTAAGTTTGCGATGAGTTCGTTTTAGCTAACCTATTTTGCACCTGACTACCTGTACACATTTTACCTACATTATGATATAGGCAGTCACTGTACTGACACTATTCTAGAGCTGGCTGTCCCTATGTGAATTATTTTTCGTTTGCTGAGAAGTTTAGGGCTCCGTTTCCACAACAAAGGGCGATCTCACAGAGGAAGAAGGAAAGGATATATATACATATATAGTATGTCGGTAGTAACGTGGAACCCATGCACGAAGGTGCTCCCGCACATGATCAATGTGCATAAGAAGCAGAATTCGGGTGAAGAAGAGGAAGAACAAAGGAAAATAACATCAGCAAGAGTATGGAAGCGAAAGAAAGTAAAGTGGGTACGAAGGAAAAGGAGCCTTCGGCTCCTAAGCTAAGGCGAAGGTAACCTACAGGGTCCATCTGGGGAGCTGCTCTGTGGCTATGTAGACGGTAAAAGCAACACTGCACTGAAAACGTTTTCGTTGCCTTCTTCGTTTTCTTGCTTTTCTTTTACTTTTTTAAGTAAGGTTTTAGCAAAGACGTCATTCTAGTGATAGTGGATAGGTCAAGAATCAATTTCAGAAGGAACTAGAGACGCTATCTGAGAGAACACATAGTACCGCTGCCATGCAAGCATTGCATTGTTAACGAAAACTTTGAAGTAATCCAAGACCAGGATTTCTTTTTGATCATCATCAAAATCTGATTATTTGTGCCTCTTGATATACCTAACAGTTACTATTATTTTCTTGAAGATTCGTCTACAGTATACTTTTGAAGTTATTTTGTAGCAAGCAACAAGAAATCATTAAGTTACCCAGACAAGCAGTTCATCATTAAATGCTCGTCATTTGCGTCGTTGACATTTTTAACAATTTCTGAAAATTTCATGAAGATCCGTTTTAAACTTTTCTGTTATGTTATTGACAAACATAAAAATGAACATGGATAGGTAGCACCGACGACAACCCTCCAAAATTGTAAGTTTATGAGCTGGGTAACACTGCCTTTATTCACAAACATTGACTTTTATACTTAACAATTGGTAATAAAAATGTGCGCCGGTCATATTTTGCAATTGAAGTTGATAACAAAGCGTTACGCACATCGTGCTAACCTATGCTTATAATAGCTTCTTACGATGATTTATTTCCATCGTCACTAGAAAGTTGATCGACTAGTTAGAGAAGTAACTATAGCACAGGTGAGCCGCGTTTTTTTCATGCTTCTCTTCAATACACCAGCCACTATGGATGTAATAAGTGTTACCGCTTTTTATCTGGTGTTAGAAAATTGTCAGAGGTAGAAACTACAGCCACTTGCGACTCAGTCACAACTGTGAACAATAACAACCGGTCTGCGGCCTTTTATTTACTCTGGGGCTGGAACGCAAGGGTCCACCGTCCATCTTTGGAAAAGGTAGCAGAGGTCTTTGGATTTCTAACCTAGAATTGCTTAGCAACTTGCTACGCTTTAGTTACTGCAACAGAATTCTAAGATTAATCATAATTTGACGAAATTCAATAACTAAATAATTTTTTCATCTGATTTCTAATATCAGCATCATCTCAGACTCATTCGTATTTCGATACCAAAAATATTTGTAGCCTCTATTTCAAGACAAGGACAGACAATGAAAAACGTAGGTTGCTTGTGCTATTTCATGACAATAAAAAAATGCATCAGCAGTTGTCGACGAACCAAGTAGGGTCAAGGTCAATAACAAGTGTCCCGTCGGCACACGTTGATGATGCAGAAATCTTCGCCAAGTAGTCAGGGTTGGTGACAATCCAAGCGATGTCGCATCCGCAGGCCAAAGGGTTGTCTGCAAGCAACGGTACGAGACAGTGCTTAAGAGTTTTACAGATATTAATTACAAACTATGCGAACATATACTACCGGAGTAGTGCAGTTAGTGCCTAATCATCCGCAATAACCACATCTTAAGTAACTTAATTATATTTAAATGCTCAGACGTGCACTATCGGAGACTACTTGCTCTTTAACCATTACCCATAGTGTACACATACGAGTTACAACCACAACCCTTGCATGTCGTGTAACTATGTATGCATACAGCAGCCGGTGGGATAAAGCTTCATAGCGCAAACGTTCCTCGCGCACAGATTATGATACACTTTAGGTTCAGAACACCAAAAACTTACACAGAGAGACTAACCGAAACCTTTTGCAGCTCATTGAAGCAATTCTCATACAAAGCAAACATAATCTCACAAGCAACTGAATCTGACTCATACTCCAAATTTTTGCTCAACCTGTGCAACGGCTGCCTCGTAACTTTTCAATCTGACTGTATTTTGCAGCCCAGCTCGCGACAGCAGGCATAAATGGCATTAAACTACTGTGGGAGTCACAACTTCTGACACACTGAATATATGTAACACTTTGGCACCGAGAAACGCAAATTGGGGACCTCCGATAGCTCCCACCGCGTACGGGTCTACCCTACAATAACAGTAACTAGAGAAGCACTCTGAGAGCATATATCTCCGCAAAGCAAGGCTAGGTTAGTGAAAAATTAAAATTTGTTCAGAGTCCAGAGATTCCTTTTTAGCTTGA
This sequence comes from Parhyale hawaiensis, assembly GCA_001587735.2. Lineage (NCBI taxonomy): Eukaryota > Metazoa > Arthropoda > Malacostraca > Amphipoda > Hyalidae > Parhyale > Parhyale hawaiensis. The sequence continues at coordinate 3,908,696 of LQNS02000155.1, forward strand.
TCATTGGTGCCTAGTGACATTTCTAGCAGTTCCTCTAACTTTACTGAGGATTCGTCCGTAATTTTTTGAGTTATGTTATGACAAACACGTAAACAAAAATAAAGTCAAACTCAATAAATGACCAAAACTTGGTCATTTGTGCCTTTCAAGAATTCTAACAATTTTTGTAAATTTTACAAAAATTTGTTGATAACTTTCTGTGTTATTTTACCTACGATTATAAAAGCAGACCTAGAGACAAACAGACTGACTGATCTTTACAAAAATTAGATCAGTTGCGCTTTGCAATGCCGGGACCACACTCGGAATTCGTAGGAACAACGTTAGCCAGGAGGATAATCTCGCACGTCATTCATGCTACCGTATCTATGATGTCGAATTTATATATATCTCAAAACAACGAGTGAGCTGTCCATCCTCGCTTCCAGTTCTTCCAGGAAATATATATATGTGGCCTCCGTATAACAACCTCAACAGTTCTTACAAATTCCATGACGATCCGTTCATAACTGTTGAAGTAATGTTACCAAGAAAAAACAGGCAAACAAATAAATGGTTGAACTGAGCCTGACCAAAAGCTATTCATCAGTTCCTCCAAGCATACCTAACAATCCTTGTGAATTTCATAAAGATCTGCTCATAATTTTTGAGTTATATTTGTGGCAGACAGACAAACTCAAACAAAAGCATAACTTCCTTGGAGGTTGCTACGATGAAGCGGGCAACACAAGTACCATGTATGTTTTGCATTACTTTAAAGCTATGGTGGCTTACTGATAGAGCGGTGGCGTGGACAGCCTATAGATCCTCAGTTCGAATTCCTGACTTGACTTTCGCCAATTTTATTTTAAAAATACAAGGAAGGACGGATGAACTCCCTGCCTGGATAGTACCAGGAGTTGACAGAGAAGAAACTGTATTGTATATACTAAAGAATGCATATTTACTACACTAGAAAACACTCTGTTCCAGTACAAGCGTGTCTTCTTCTGCACCAAAGGAAGTGGCAACCTTGCAACGTATACACTAGATGTCAAGAGGGCACAGTAAACGTGCTTGTTGTGAGTCCATTATTTTTTAATTTTTTTTTTTTCATTGTAGCAAGTAATTACGCTTTGATAATTAAGGGAAACGGTGCCCATTAGCTATTCCCAGCAGTAAAGAAATATGACAACCTGTCTCTCAAAGACAGGTAAATTTACAGGTGAATTTTAAAATGTTAAATTGTTTGTCATAAGTAGCGGTAGCGTAGCTTACATCTCAAATAATGAAGTTGATGCAGAAATCGTGTTTTTCTCAAGATGCAAGCTTTTGTATCAACGATGTCTTCGAAAAAAGAAAACGTCATGAAATACAGACTCGACTGACAATTTTTTAGCTGTTTAAAAACTAGGCTCCTTCACTTCTCTTGTTACATTTTAGATTAAATTAGATAAGAGGTAGTAGACGAATCAATAGGCCCTTTGCAAAAGAGACACCAGAACTTAGTACCCGGCCCTCTATGAGCTATTGCCATTATGTTCGTAGGATGTAGAAGACTGGAGAAAAGAGCAAAAAAGGGGGAAGAATCCCGACCAAAGAGACGATCATGAATGCATGCAAGCACGATCAAGAGCCGCTGATATGCTGAGCTTTGAGATGCCACACTGTGTAGTTGGAGCGGGAGAAAGAAGACGACGGATTAAGGTGGCCTCGAAAATTCTGGCCGTTAAGAGTTTGCGACTCGTGGAGAAGGAGTTCTTAGCTGTGGAGGATGTCGCTTCCAATGTTTGTGCGTCAAGACGATTCGTAAACGCGTTGACTGACTCCGCACTATCAACATCGGAAGGGAGTCTATTCCAAATGCTAACCATGAAATGCGGAAAGAACTGCAGACTTGAGGTCGTTTTTCGAGCTTTATGCTTGAGTTTTTGAACGTTGATTCGTATAGGCGATCATTGAGGTCTCTTTCAAAGAGTCCCGTTGTATCTACGTCGTTGAAGCCATTCAAATACTTGAATGTTTCTTTTAGTTGCCATCTGAGTCGTCTTTGCTCGAGAGAGATCAGACCCAGTTCTTTTAGGCGACGTTCATACGACTTGTTCCTCAGCTGAAGTATCAATTTCGTTGCTCTGCATTGGATTCTCTCCATGTTATCGTCATCTTTACATAGATGTTGCGAACAGAATTGAACAGAAAATTCTAAGTGTGGCCCCACTAACGCCTTGTACAAGGGTTCAATGATGTCCTTGGACTTGTATTCAAAATTTCTGGTGATGAATCCCAGTACTCTGCTTGCTCTTTCCTGTCAACTTGCTGACTGATTTGTAGTTTGTTTGCATATAATGATTCCCCAAGCCACGTTGTTGGGTGACAGCAGCCAATACCGTCCCGTTCATGTTCAATGGGGTTGAAGGGTTCACCAGCCCGATGTGCATTACTGAGCATTTGTCGACATTAAAGCTCATCTGCCACGTTGTGCTCCATTCCATGAGGTGGTCAAGATCTTGTAGGAGCTCGGCTCTTTTTGTGGCAGGATGACATAGTTTAGTATCATCAGCAAATTTACTGATTTTACTACTGACGAGATCATTGAAGTAAATTGAGAACAGAAGTGGACAAAGCACGCTACCTTGTGGAACCCCTGATGATACCTGCGTCCAGGCGCTCGCCTCTCCTTCAAGTTTCACTCGCTACATACAACATTATACGATACTATAATGAGACGCTGATTCTGTGACCCTATTTCTCCTATACGCGAAAGAGAAATTTTATTCCACATTTTACAGTTAACTTATCGCCAAATTAGTCAAACATTGTACGCAATAATAGAGATTCATCATTATTTAGTTGACACAATGCCAACAACAACGCCGCCGAGCCAAATATCAAATCCTATCGAAATATGATCGACTGAACTGCAGTGCTGCCAATTTAGCTGTAGAATCGCCAGATCTAGATATATTGAAGCTCATTTGGCGACAAAATTGCACATTAAATTAGCGACTAACTGTATTTATACTGTTTGCAGGTTAACTTAATGAGGAGTCTGACAAAAACTGCCCTAAAAAGTTAATTAAGCGAAGCTGAAAACCTTCAAAATTTGATACCATGCCGTAGTTTGCAGGTAAATCTAGTTAAATAGATTTTGGTCGAAATTTTCGATTTCGGGCAGTATTTTTGAACTCAGCTAGCGACAGTACCTACCAATTGGCAACACTGGTCTGAAACATGATGAACAGCGGAATTACCTGCAACGTAGAGGCTTGATACGTAAGGCATCACTTGTCCAAAAGCGTATTCGCCGAGGGTAGTCAGTTTATTGTGATCCAACTGAATGCTGACACTCATCTTATCGGCTGTGGAAATTTTTGTGAGGTTTGTTAGCGGCATCAAAGCATATTGTGCGTCCAAATGACATACTCATTTATTCTTTGTAAATATCAGATTACTAAACAACAGAAGTAGGCGAAATATTACTAGACATCCAATACTCTACCAGTAACACCTGCAGAAACTCAACTGGCACGACTGCTAATATAAATTCATTTGTCAACACACAACGGGACAACGGAGCAAAAAGCCTTCGAACACTTTACAGTGCGTTGAGGAACCCGCTACATACAATACTTGATGGCCCCCCCTTCTTGCAAAAGGTCAGACGGCTTTCTGTGGAAATTTGATTTATTGTTTCTATCAGAATTATGGTACGGTACTCAAAATAAAATTCTGTTTGTAGTGACGCAAGGACTGTATTAACTATGTATCATGATACGAAAACTCATCAGGAAAGCGTAGTAACTGACAACAAATATATTCTTTTAATTTCTGTTTGGTGTCATAAACTTCAGAGATTGTCGCCTACAGACGACCAATACTGGTGAAAATATTGTTCTTACTGATGAATATATTCGTCCATTACTCTGAGTATCTTAATTTTTGCTTATTGTTCTTATAATAACATGAGACAATGGATTAAAGTCTCATCAGTCAGCCGCTGGACCGAGCTATTTGTTAGATTTCAAGCATAGTTCTAGTCTATACATGAACGTACTCTATTCAATGAACAGACTTACAGTATTACTGCGGTATTTGTTGCATCGTAAAATGATTAAACATTGCAATTCAGGTTTGACCCTTTATCTCTTCTCCGTTCAAAATGACCATTTGGTCACACTTTTATAGTGCAACTGCTAAAGTAGTTATTTTATTTCGGGTTACCACCAAGTGTTGATGCGTTGCAAATCCCTCTGTACCGTTTTACACAGCACTGTTGCTTTGATGATTACCGTTATTTTGCTCTTAACTGTTGCGAAATGACGTTAAACTCTGTCGAGTAACGTCAGAATTGGCGTTCCATGTTGTTCTCCAACATCAGCACTGATAAAAATATTAACAAACATGTAAAGTGGAATATAGTGGGTTTGCAATATAAGCAGGATGCGCCGAACAAAATGTTGTCCATAAGGTAGCCTGCTGTTCCATACACCGACGGAAACATTTGGAACTGCTGCACTGCATGCGCAGGTCATAGCAAGGATTGCCAGTCGGTACACACATAAGAGTACTGGATCACTGCGTATCGAATACCGAACTGAGTGCACCACTTGGATTTACTGTCTTCCGGTACCGAGGCGTAGAGTTTTAACCATAACTACAGCACACTGAGAGCGCATACCTCCGTCGAGCAGGGTAACGGTATGAAAAATTTCAAATTGGTTTTGAGACCAAGATGTTCTTCGTATCAACACCAAAATCAATTAATTTGTGACTTTTAACAGCATTAACAGTTTCAGTAATTGTCTTGAAGATCAGTTCATACCTTTTTTGAGTTATGCTGCAAAAAACACATTCTGACAAACATTAGACAAGCACACAAACCGATGATAACAAAATTTTAATCATTTATGGCTAACAACAACAACAGCTATAAGTTTTTAGTTATTTTGCTAACAAGCATAAAATCAAACGTAGCGACAAACGAACGAACCAACAGATCGTCACAAAAATTTGGTCATTTGCTTTCTGTATTACACTTAACAACTCATGTAAATTTCATGAAAATCCGTCAATAACTTTTCGAGTTTTGGTCCTAAGACAAAAATAAGCAAACAAACAAATAGATGAATGGATTTTCATCAAAAGTTAATCATTTTTTGCTGTTAACATGCCTAACAATCCTTTTAGATTTCGTAAGGATCCGTTTCTAAATTTTTGAGTCATTTTGATGACAGACAAATAGGCAGACGGACAGAAATATAAAGAGACAAGCACGACATAAACATAACCTCCTTGGCGGAGGTAACTACATATGAAGCGATGCACTCTGTGGGCGCAAACCTCAGCTAAGAAACTCTATAAAGAATGATAGGCAAACAATGAGACAAACGGACAGCTACATCATCACCACAAAATTATCATCTGTTCGTTCCTCGTGGCGTCCTGTAAATTTTATGGAGATCCACCCATAACATTTTGACCTAGCTGCTGACAAACAAGCAAATAAATGGACAAAATTCAGCAATAACATTCAGTGCCCGTTCGATTGGGCGCCAAAATTAAACTTTCGAGGCTCGACTTCTTCGAAACTTCATACAAAAGCTTTGGCTTCATCACTTTGAAACGAGTTGCAAGTGGTTGAAGCAACGCGATAACACATTGAACCTGTTATAAACTCCCTTTTTAAAGAGGAAAAATGAGTTTCAAAAAGTCTCTCAAGAGTAACCGATTTAGGTTCAATGCTTGAACGGGTCGATGCCAGCACACCTGCTTGAGGTTCTGAACAACTCAAGCCATGAAAGCTTAACTTTGGCACCCAAACGAGTAGGTAGGTCCTAGCTCCTCGGTGCAAGCATTAAGTTTCATTGCTATCGGTACAGTTTACTTTCGGTTCATGTATGTACTGTCAGTGAACAGCCGCAGTATCATCTAATAGTAAATTGTTATATCGTTAACTACAGCGTACACGTTGTTGATATATAAGAACCAGAACTACTCCTACAATACACATAAACGTTACACCATAGTTTCACAGAAACATCATGACAACATCAGAAGACGGAACTAATTTTAGCGGTGATAGTTATCATCGCAGAAAACAAACATAGCTAGTACATATTTGCCTGGTACCTCAAAAATTTAGAGCCGACACATAATGAACTTCTGGTCTTCAATTTACAAGCATTTTCGAGCAAGAAAGTTCTCCTGAACAATTATTGGGGTTTCAAGACATGCAGTAAAAAACTCGCCATTCAACCTACTTATATTTTCCGGCATGATAAATGGATCTGGACCAAACTGATAGATGTTGTTTAGAGTGAGGCCGATAACGGTCAATCCTGCACCGTTCAGTGGGAATGTTCTCCAGTTAATTTCTGTCAGTAAGTTTTCCTGCAGTTCGTAGACAAGGTGGTCCTGATTGCATTCTGAAACAGAAGAAATGAAACAAGGAGATGCAGAACTTTATCTTACGAATAGAGCAGAGATTCTTTTCCAAGCATCATAAGATCAGGTATTACGGTGTAGAATACAAATTTTAGTCGAGATAAGCAACGACAGAAAATTTGCTAGACAGGGTCTGCGCAAAATTAATCAATCCTGGACTATTCTCCTCCCAGCCATCCATTCCTATACCAATCACAGGCTCCCAGCCATCCTTTCCTATACCAATCACAGGCTCCCAGCCATCCATTCCTATACCAATCACATGCTCCCAGCCATCCATTTCTACACCAATCACAGGCTCCCAGCAATCCATTTCTATACCAATCACAGGCTCCGAGCCATCCATTCCTATACCAATCACAGGCTCCCAGTCGTCCATTCCTATACCAATCACAGGCTCCCAGCCATCCATTCCTATACCAATCACAGGCTCCCAGCCATACAATCCTATACCAATCACAGCATGTGATTGGCATAAGAATATATGGCTGGGAGCCTGTGATTGGTATAGGAATGGATGGCTCGGAGCCTGTGATTGGTATAGAAATGGATGGCTGGGAGCCTGTTATTGGTGGGCAGAAAGCAGCCGTCGAAAGACGAAAAAAATCCCTGGCCAGCACTTCGACATGTGATGGTGTTCCCTACTTTCATTAATCCTCCTTGGGATTGTGAGAAGGGCAGCCGAAAGCGCTGGGTAGTACTTGATCGTCCTACAGCGGTTCTTGTTCCCTTCGTTTATTTACTAAATCCGCTTCCTTGTGGCTATTGCTTTTCTATCACTTCTCCCACCCTTCATGCAGTTGACGATTATGATGGCTATGTTCACAAAGAGCTGAGGCAGATAACGGATGTCCAGACACCTTCGATAGTGGTAAGAGTTCCCGTCCTCCCACGGATAGGTAATACATCCCAAATGAAGCATCTTGCAACACCTGGAAGCCCAAAACGCTGCTAAACGAAATCCAGCAAAAAACCATTAACAGCAAACTTAAACGCCTGCAGGCCAATACGACCAAAAGCCGATGCCGGCAACAAATTCCAAACCTTAGCCGACCAGGGCACGAAGCACCGACAGAACTGATTAGT
>LQNS02000155.1:3926327-3940136 GCA_001587735.2 Parhyale hawaiensis
TGGATTTGTACACATTTAGGTGAGTTAGTTCTTGAAGAACCTCAATCTCCGTGAAAACACATGTGTTTATGGGGGCAACTTGCATCGGTGCTGGTTCAGGGATATTCGCAACATTTTCAATAGTAAATACAGAGGTGAAATAGTCGTTCAAGATTGTGGCTTTGTCTCTTAGGTCATTAGTGATTGCACCGTCAGGGTTTTTGAGCGGACCTATGGATTCTTTCTTTAGTCTTCTTTCATTTACATATTTATAGAATGCCTTTGGGTTGCGTTTTGCATAGCGGCTACGGAAACTTCTTTTTCCCTTTTCGTGGTCCTGACTATTTTCTTTGCATCCCGACATGCCCTTATGTGACTGGACCTGTTCTCCTCTGTTGGATTATGCTTCCAGGCTTTGTAACGCACTTGTCGCCTTGCAATGCAACATTTCACTATCCGATTCGTCCATAGGGGATCATTACTGATACGAACTCGTTTATCAGGGATGTATCGTTCAGCTGCACACAGAATGCTCGTCTTCAAAATATGTGAGCATTGTTCAACACTGGCGTCTCTCATGGGGGTTACGAAGTCAGTTGTGTCTATTTCAGTTGCCATCTCCTGAAAATTTGCTCGTCGGTAGTCTGGCAGCTTGAGACGAGTCGCATGAGTGGTAAATTCATTGCCAGTTTTGAGCGTAAATTCAACCATGTTGTGGTCCCCAAGCCGATCTAGATTGGCTAGGTCAACAATTTCACAATCAGGAGTGGAGAATACCAGATCTAGAATATTACCGTATCTCGTGGGTTCATTAACGTGCTGCTTCAGGTGGTGGTGGTTGAGGAGTTCGAGCAGTTTACTGCCTGGGGCTGGGCTGCGCAAAGTACTCCAAGCAATTTGGGGAAGGTTGAAGTCTCCCATTAGAATTGTTTCATTCTGTGCACTCAGTGCATATTCGATTATGTACTGTAGAGTGCCGTGTCAGTAACAGCGGTACTGCGAGGGCTCCTGTATGCGAGCATGATATTCAACGGCTGTCGAATACCGAGACGAGCATTGGTAGTTATGAATTCGTATTCTTTAGTTGCTGCGAAACTTTTGCAGAGGGGATTGAGGTTATTTTACATATATATATAATGGACCCCCTCCTCTGCCACTAACTGTTGGTCGATCTATATGATTTATTGTGCAAATTAAATGGGCTAAAGGTATAGAAGTTTGAGTTGAACTCAAATTATACCTTAATTTTTGTGCAAAAACATATCGACTTAAGTTGTGTTAAACTCCAATTGTATATGCATAGTCATTTTCTTAGCCGCAACCAATTAAATTATGTCATAAACCAGAATGCTTCGAGGAGGTGTAAAATCAACACCCGCGATAGGAGCGAGGGGAGTTACAAATTCAACGCCATCATCATGTTTGATGGCCAGCTTTCTGTATAGAGTTTGGACACTTTTTACATCTCAGTCAACCCAACTCACTGCCAGCAAAAGAAGCAAAGGATTGTGACAATGGTTCAACTTCTGCCTCGTTTTGGCTGGACAGACAAACAAATAGACATACAACGTAAATGAAAACATTATCACCACTCTTTGTTTCGTTCGTTGGGAATAAAAAGAAATGATAACAGCATCTTAGAGCCAAAGATAATCAAACTATGTATATACTAGTAGCTAAGAGGTATACCTTTACACCTACGAAGTATCGGTAAAGTTTTATGCAACTACTCTTAAAGCACTATTAATTACTGGTAACATCATCAAACTTGATGCGATGGAAAAATCGCATCATTTATAGTGTGTTCAAAAGATTGAAGGCGTATGTTAAAGAATTTTTATGCATATTTACTATTGTAGGTAGTGTTACGTAAGTTTTCTTTATGATACTACTCGCTTTTCTGAGAGATTTTTCAAGAGTTCTTGTCAGTTATGAAACATATACTCTAGTCTCACCTTGGTTACAATCCAAAACGAAAGCGTCGGGTAGTATATTAAAGATTTTGTTCCCGTACAGCTCAAACTGTTTCATATTTGGTGTGATGAATAATGTATCGAATGTAAAGCCCCACAGTTCGTTGTATTCCAACCGAAGAATCTCCAAGCTTGGCAGTTCATCCAGCGTTCCTGCCAAAGTCAAAGGAAACGTAGTCTTTATTGTTGGATTGTTAGTAATCAAACACGGCACTTTGCCATCAATATCTAGCTACAAGAAATGAAGTGAAGCAATAAACATACAGTTAACCCTTGCTTGGCCAGGCTATGGTATTTTACAACAGGGTTCCTTGTCCTATTATTTTCTCACGGGATACACAACCTTTTCAGAGATGTAGCACGACCATTGTAAGGTAATGTTCTTCCGCTGGTTCCCTAGTTTTCTAGAATGTCTCTAGTGGCTTTCATTTGGCTATACCTAGTAGTGCTAGCACCCTCGTTCCTTCATCCCTTATGCATACGTAAACAGGTTACAGTTTCTGTAATATTAGACACTTTATGTATCAAAACAAGCTACATCTAAGTTATCACATAAGAGAATTTAAATATTACTGCTCTGCAGTTACATGCACGCACTATTGTAGTCACGCGACCCCAGCAGAACTGCTCTGCGTCAGTACACTTCAATGGCTGCATTATGTCGTGGGGCTCGACACACTGCTGGATTTTTTTTTAGTGCAACTTTCCTCCGACATCTCCGCCCCTCCCCTCCCCCAGCTTCAGCTCACAACCTACTAAAATTAAACTACCGCACCCGCTGTAAAAACAACCTGCATATTTGAATGATATTTTTATAGTTTCTTTACGCGCCCAGCAGTACAGCTCCAGTACACCTGGAGTAGCATATTGGATGCCCATAGTGCTGATTACTGATAATTAGATAACTATGTAAACTGAAAGCCACTCTTTGCATATTATGACAGTCTTACCTGGCTGTATATTATCCAAAGAACAGTGAGCAAAGTCCAACTCTTGTAAACTGGATGAATTTATTGGATTAAGGGACTCCAAACCAGGCACCCCAGTGATTGACAAAGACGTTAAGTTGGTGTAGAGAGAAATTGTCTCAAACGGGAATTGTAAGGTTGAGTTAGAACTACTGTCTAACAGTGAAAACGATGTCAGAACAGAGGCACTGTCCATAAGGAAATAGGGGTCGATTTCCTGAAGATTTGGCATTCTAGTAATAGTGACAAGAGCAAAGGTGACGCCATTTAGTATGTTTCCAAGAGCTTTTATGTTAGATGAGTCGGACAAAGAAAGGGAGAAAAAATTCTTATTTGGAAAATCTTGTTGGAAAACAGCAGCTAATTCTTCACTTGATTGCACACTTTCACAAGTGAGCATGAGCCCATCTCCACCAATTTCACAGACACACGGAGACACGTCTTCAGGGCACGAGAGGGCAGCGTCCAGAGTCTTTTGGTCGTAGGGATGAGCGACCTCAGGCTGTGTTGCTGCTCGGTGTCTTGTAGCGGTCAGCCCCAGGCACAGGCTTGGTGCGCAGAGTGCTAAGCACAATACTAGTAATGCCTTCGGCTCCATCTCAGAGAAGACCTGTGGTCAAAGTATAGTTCGTGGAAACCACCAGGATAACTTTGGGGTTAATTTAGTAACAGTTCAAAAACGAGGCTTCCCACACCTGGACTTCTAGGACAACATCAAATTATGTATGTAAGGAATTGAGTATACTAGTACTATCGCATCCGAGAAGTTGATGTAATATTGATGAACGTTCTAAGGAACCTGTTGCCTGTCCATTTCAGAAATACCAATCTGCTCTGATGATACCTACATAAGTCTACATGCAATACATACATATAACGTAAATGAAGAGTTTAAGGCGCAATTTGTCTTAACCCTACAAAGGGAGACCTGCGGTGTAGTGCAACGCACCCTGTAGAAATTTACATTTGTATTGCTTTCAAATTTCAGTTGAGTTACTGGAAACTCGTGACTTCTCATAAAATGACATATTTCATGATTTGTATAAAAATTTAAATGTAAATAGCATACGTAAGTAAAAATACCTTAGACTTTATAAGAAACTAGTGGACCCGTGCGTGAAAAAAATTCACGCAATAATGTATATATTTGCTCAATATAGGCCGGTACGGATTTTCTTTTCTTTGCTTGCTTCTTCCTTATCACAAGAAGTTTGTGGTGACACTTCATCATTGATTGTACTTTCCTAACTAAAATACATATAGAGGAAAACGCTACGACGGCTAACTCAAATTATCGTAAGAGATGCGTGCTTTCCACTGAGCAGTACACTTCGGTTCGCCTTCAGCACACTCCTTCCCTTCCTAAGATATCATGCAAAAAAACTGTATTAGTAAACGCTAAAAGATCACTGAATTTCATTTCCCCTGCGTATCCAGAATACACAGTGAGATAGCTTCAGCGTAACTAAATTCCGCGTCCAAGAAGTTGGAATAAAAAATTGTTACGTCTATTGTACCGGGAAAAAATGGTTCCTCTACGCTTCGCTCATTTTCTACTAAATCTGTACATCGTAAACCAAAAGAAAATATAATTTCGATGTAGAGAAAAAGTAGTGACTATCAGACTCCACGGGAACGGCAAGAGAAGCTGGAAGAGCAAGAACTGCATTCATTGTTACTAACGATTAGCAATGTTTTTTGCCCACAATTGATATTGCTTCTAAGAAATACGGAGCTTTAGCTTTGTATCCAAGATCCCCGAGGGTGGCATATAACTTGGACTCCGAGAAAACTTGTTCTGTTGAAAGAACCCAAAATGGAGAAAACAATTTGCTGCCAAGAAATCATCGTGGCATTTACGCGCGGGCTGATCGCCGAAGAATATCTTACCACTACTGACCCGGGCCATCATTATAAATGACGGTACAAAATTAGCACCTCAAGAAACTCCTCGCTGTCTCCTGTGCTTATTACTGTTCAGCAGGCTTCTTTAATGAAAATTCAGAATTCCACCTAAAAAATTGGATAGATAGAATGAGGCGTAGGTAAGTGACATCTCCCGTAGCAACAATGAACATGTCAAGACACGATCATGCAGGCGAGCTCAAGTCCCTCAGCTGCAGCGCCCAAGTGCGACCCCCGTATCCAAGATACCGTCTTCGGCACCTGAAAATGCCCAGACACGATCATGCTGGCGAGCTCAGGTCCCTCAGCTGGAGCGATCAAGTCCGACCCCTGTATCCAAGATACCGTCTTCGGCACCTGAATTTTCTCCTATCTTATACCCATAGAGCGTGACAGGAAAGATATAATATAGTTATAAATAAATAAAAACACGACGTGAACTATTACATAGTACTCATAACTGAATGAATTTATAAGCAATTCATTAGGCTGCGGTATATTGCAAGAGGTCTCCCTTTGTAGGGTTAAAGCGGGGCTCGGGCAAGGAGCTTGAATAGAGAAGGAGGGAGCCAGTAGCCTAGCCCGTTGAAGCTCAAGAGTCTCTTATGGCTGTCAGCCAGTTGTCGTATGCACCAATCGCATATCAGTAAAGAGTCTCTTATGGCTGCTGCCAGTCGCGTAAGTACCAATCACATATCAGTAACTCGGTTCGTCTGCTGCTCCCCCGTGAAACTCACTGCTCCCCGTCTTTTCCACCAATGAGCGTCTCACAGCCATAAGAGATCTGGTTGACTCGCTGGCAAGTCTGTAACTGGGCCACAAGGCTCCCTCCTTCTCTATTGAAGCTCCTTGGGCTCGGGTGTATATATATTTATATAGCTGATGAGGAGAGTAGGTATGAGTAATCGACATCTATAGAGCCTCCTTCTAAGGCTAGGTGAAAAATGTACTGGTTATCACCCGGGAAAGAAGTGAGAGGGACGATAATGTTTTCGATGAAGATCTAAGTATATACATGTATGTATATTTTCTGCCCACATAAGAAGTGGTAGGAGCTGAGCAGTGTTCATAATTTCTTGCAGTCTAGTGGGTTCACTTAGATGTGACCCATACAAAAAAAAATCAACTAGAGCTAGTTGGCCATCAAGAATGACGGTGATGACATTTACTCCCATCCCTGATGATGGCCATACGCCACGAGGCGTTGTAGTTGATCTAGAACTCAAATAGAGCCGATTTGTGCGATAAGGTGAGGCAATGACAAACACATCCTACATGAAACACTGCCTCAGTATGAACATTGAACACTACATTAACGTAACCTTGCTCACCTAATCGTTCACACGTCAGCTTTGTGGAGGCCGTTAGACATTTCCAAAAATCTACACGTCTATGGGGCGTTTGGTCCCCTATTAATTTTATGAATATTCTGGTCCATCTAATGAAGCTTTACGAAAAATATACATTGCACCCACTTATGTATATAATAGGCAGTAGGCTCATGGGGCTCGAACACGAAACTCATGTATAGCAAGGCGCAACCACCAGGCTAAAAAAAGGAGAAAGGCAAGTACGGGTGGCGCTGTAGTACTTCGCTAACTGCATGCCTACATTTCATCTCTGTCAGCGCTGCGCTGACATTGTGGTTGGGCCGTGCTACACATAAGTACCGGGTTCGAGTCTCACAAGCCCCCAATGCGCTTATATCTAACTCGAAAATGTGATAAGATTATGTGCTACTTTCCTAGTTCATTTCAGGTGAGATGGAACTAAATATTAGTAAAATAAATATTTATTACCTCCAAGGGATCACGTTTATGTTGAGTTTGACTGTTTGTCTGTCTCTTTGCTTGTCTGTCTGTCTGTCACCAAGGTAACTGAAAAGTTATGGGCGGATCTTCATGAAATTTACAGGTTTGTTAAATATATTAGCGGCGACAGTTGATTGACTTTGGTGAAGAACTGCCCAACTGTTTGTTAGTCTGCCTCTAGTTTTTGTTTTTCTCTCTCCTCGATAGCACAACTCGAAAAGTTATGGACCGATGATCTTTGTGACATTTGCAGGAGTTGTTGTGGTTGTTACTGAGAGAAATGACCAAATTGTTTGTGTTGGTGTATTTATCCGTTCGTTTGTTTGTGTCTGTGTTGATTTTTATGTGTGTCAATAACATTACATAACATAACTTTGATCGAATTTTTCAAAAAATTGTAGGAATTGTTAGAAAAAGTTTAAACGCAAAAATGACCAAACTCTGGTGTGATTGGTTTGCCTGCTTGAGTGTCTGATTAATGTTTGTCAAAATGCTTATCAGGAACCCAACTCAAAAAGTTTGTAAGTAATTATTAGAAAAGTTGAAAGATACAAATGATCAAATTTTGGTGATGATCGGTTCCTTCGCTTGTGTGTTTGGCCAATATTTGTTAAAATGTGTGTCACAATATAACTCAAAACGTTAGCGACGGATATTCATGAAATTTGCAAAATTTGTTACAAATGTTAGAAGGCATAAATGATCAATTTTTGTAATGATCGTGTTTTTTTATATGTTCGATGATCGCTTGTCAAAATATTTCTTGGAACGTAACTCTAAAAAAAAAATTACGAACAGATCTCCAAGAAAATAGCACAAACTGTCAATATGTACTGATAAAAGGCACAAACCGCCGAAGTGTAGTTGCGATAAAAGCAAATCCTAGTTTCAGGACTAATATGAATTTTTCGTTAACACATTTCCTAGCCTGGCGGAGGCTTTCGCTCTCGGAGTGCTCTACTTCATTTTTGAATTTTAATGCAGAAGGCTCATACTTGAAAATTTCTCGCAGGAGAACCTCAATGCCTGATACTGCAACACTCTTGAAGAAAACGATTTAACTTCTTAACTCGCAGCGACTTCTTCCGAACGAGACCCAAAGTGATCTCAGAGAGCGACATTTACGTATTAAGTACAGTTTTATCCTTATCGCACTGCTCCCGTTCCCAGCTGATATTCAAATACAACTGATTGGAGCTGCTTGCCGAGCAATGCAGGAGGTGCATTCCCACAGAGGCGAGCGCTCTGTCCGCTGATGCACAGCTGCAATTCTCACTGGTCGTCCGCAACACATTGTCCAATTTTATGCCTCATTGTTCAATAGTTTGAAAATACTTCCTTGTCTTTGATAAATGTCCCTTTAAGCCTGCAGGGCTTCCCTAGCTTTGGTTTTCTACTCATCCCCAGTGATAACATGAAACACATTCTCCCCCTGCCATTAAAATGACATCAACTTAGCAGATGTTGAACTGAGAGCCGACAATATATTTCTGTAGTTGTTTAGGACGACAACCGTAATATAATTTCATTAATGAAGTAGAATCAATGCAAAACGCCATAACCAAATATAAAAGTAATCATGTTATATCCCTGCTAATCACATTCAATAACTAGAGCACTCTGAGAACGCATACCTCCCTCAAGCAAGGCAACTGTTACGAAAAATTAAAATTGGTTCTGAGACCATTCAATAGTAACAATTAAAGAAATGTTGTGCTGAAGCCACATACACAATCGGACGCTCAACTTACGAGTGAATGTTCAGCTCGATCGTCTACCCTAGATGGCGTAGAAGGCAACATTATAGATGGAGGGGCATGACTGATGTCCAAACAGAACACCTGCTCATGAGTTGATTCTGAGGTTGCATGGTATAAGCAGGAAATTACAGTTGAGTGAAGTAAGTCAGCGTATTTTTCTTACTTTTATGTTCCCAACCTTGGTATTAAAATACACCCACTGCCACCAAAATATGCCCAGCTCGCCAGACTCACCACTTCGGCCAGAATGTAAATAAATATTGATATTAAGCCACAAAATATACACAGGTCAGATTATGAATAAACATTTGTTCAAAATATACCCCCGGGTCATAATATAGCCAGTGGACCAACTTTTTTTACCTCCTCCTTCCCCCCCTCCCCCTCTCCTGGGTCAGAAGAAGGTCTACTGGGCCAAAATATACCACCTTATGCCAGAATATAGCCCATAAATCAGAATACACCTCTGAACCACAACAAATAAGTGGTCGGAAATACGGCCGAAATATTACGGAACCACAAAATAGCGGTGTAAGTTATGATGGACCAGATGAGGGCTTCATATGTAAGAATCAAAGTTTCCTTCTGTGGACCCTAACTGGTATTAGCAAGGGCCTTAGGATGCGAAGTCTGGCAGTTGCACCATTAAAGGTTTCCTTTGCGTGTGTTACGAGTGTCGTGGCCCAATGAGCGCCCAAGCTCTAACAGTGCTTCTCCGCAAGAAGAGGAGACTCATCCAGTATATCACTCTGATTCATTCAGATTTGATGGTTGTCGAAGGCAAATAGCGTGGGCTCACAGTAGGTACAAGCTTGCATGCTTGACTGTTGCACTGAAGTTCACGATATCGGCACCATACCAGGTAGGCGTTTTTTGTGCCGCTTTTTGTGCTTTGTCAGCAGTTGTTGAGTTTGCACAACTACCATGGGGGAACTTACCTTGCATAGATGTGGGAAGGGTAGATGTGCGGGTCGTTGAACCATCCGTCCATAGCAACTTAGTTCTTAATAACCCGTGACGACTGCAGCCGTACTAACTCTTCTGTTGACAGTTAGCCTATATCTACAGCACGAACCAGTGCGAGTGACTTTTTCAGTAGGGAGTGCGGTCAAGTTTGCATTACCTTCGGTTACGTTTTAGCAATTGAGTTATCAAGATTATGCTGTTTGGTCCATTCAATGACCGCAACCTCAAGGAACGACAGGCGAGATGCAACATCTATTGCATCGTGCGACTGTTCGGCGTATGAGGAGGCACGAGCTGCAAAGATGGGAAAGCTCAGCACAAAATTATTGAAAAGCAGAGAGAAAATAACCAAACCCTGAGATACCCCACAAAGTATGAGCCCAAAAGGTGAGGCGAAGGAGCCACAGCGGCAACACACCGCTCTGCTCCTACGGTGTACGACCAAGCAGCAAAAACTTCCTTGTTGTTAATCGTGATTTACAGGACAAGTTCGAGAAGTTCATCACGGTTAACCGTGTCAAAGGCCTTGGAAAAATCCATGGCCAGCGTCCGTAACGGGGTCTCTCCCGGTAGATATCCACGGCAATAGTAAGCGCCGGGAGCAACATGACCGAGGCTGTGGATCTGCCAGGCCTGAAACAATGTTAATTGTTAGAGAGACCTGCAGAAAACTAAAGGATAAGAAGTCTCACCAACAGTATGACAGCGAGGCGAAAGAGCCTGCATTGTCGAAACTCTAGTGCCTCGGTTCCCAACCTTTCGTGTTCCGTTCCCGTTTTTCCAGTAAGTTTTTCATCGGTGAACCCCTACAAGGAAATATGTTAGGTAGCAAAATAAAAAAAAATCAGTAGAAAATAAATATATTCGCGTAAATGGCCTTTTATTGTTATGCTGATTAAGCTGCTGGTCAATTGGCTATTTATATGGAATCAGAAACACTCCGTTCAGCACTTTTTATTGAAGTATTATACTGTATATAGGAAAAAGAGTTATGTTAATGCTCTTGTAGGTATAGGTATTGTACACAAAAGCTAATTTTTATGATACTTGCCCTATATATGAAGTTATAAGCTCATATATGAAAGGAAAAATCACAACACCTATATATGAATAAATCACATGTGTAAAAAAAACACATACCCAAATGAAACAAACAATTAAATTACAAAAACAGAAGTGACTGAGACTTTCATTGGTTGCAAAAAAAAGTATGTTACGGTGTATTTCTCAATCACAAATGGATCTTTGTGGTTTTCGAGCAACCAGCTCATGAACCCTTAGCTCAGTGGCAGCCAGGACACACCTCAAGTCAGCTTCCACAGACTGTCTATGAACCCCTGGGGGCTGGGAACCACAGGTCTAGTGGCTTGCAGGATTAGACAATACAATGATGACAGCGAGCGACCAAATTGAGGGAAGGATGGGCTGAAGACCTGGCACAAGAAGTCTAGTGCAGGTTGATAAGGTGACGTAATCTCCAATTGTGGGGACAGCGAGAGTGAGGTGAGGAGTTCTAAATCGTTGACAGAATTGTAGGGCTATTGTACCCTGCGAGGCGTCTCTTCCCAACGGCCGATGAATCTGAGGGGGTGATTCGGGCTAATCCGGGCACACTTGCCAGAAAGTTACTTGACTAACGACCAAACGCGAGAGGAATGCGTGCGAAGATACAGCGCACCACGGTCTCTACCCTAGCCCTCCAGTTAGCCCCTGAGGAATTCTTGTCAATCTTCAGAGTTAGGAGGTCAAGAAGAGAATCTGTAGGTTGGCCACCCTGGTCTGGTCCCTTTGACGGGTCAGACCTCAGGCTTGGCGGAGGAAATTCGGAATGAAATCATTTAATTTCCTACCCGGAACGTGGTGCTTAACGGCTTGGATTAAGTCCCTCCGAAAGGAAGATTCAGCAGATGAGGCAGAAGCCGGAGGTGGAAGCCGGGAAAAGTAGGAAGTCCAGCTCAGTTGACGGAAATTTTATGAAAACCCGAAGACCCATATTCTACTGGGAAAGACTAACAAGAGAAGTAACGATGTGGAGATAGCCAGAGCTAAAGCAATAGAGGTCTGTCACTCAAAATCAAGAGCCAGATGGGCATTGGAAGGAGTCAAGTCAGGCGAAGAGGGAGAACCGTGCGCTGAAAAGCGGGTGAGAGTGTTTGCGTTTATAATAGCTAGGGTACTTGAGCCAATTGTATCGTGGAGCTGGATACGCCTGGGAATGATGTACTGGTGATTTCGGCTGGCATCTAAATTTAGTGACCAGGAAGGGTGTCGAGCACTGAAATTGCAGCTTGCTGCAGACCAGCATATCGGAGGCCTACAGAGAGTCAAACAGGAATGTGAAGTCGGGTGCATAATCGGCAAAACAGGAGGAAGTAAGAGGAAGATAAAAATTACAAAAGCGGAGATATCTGTTTGGGAAGTGACTCATACTCCTTAGACTGCGAAAACACCGTCCGGCTCGATTTCGGAAGTGTTAACCTGGGTGTAAGACAAGGAGTGGTGGATGAGGATGAGTAAGTCTCCTCCACCACTCGGACCCGGTCTATCTCGCCTAACGGCCAAGAAGTGGAAAAACTGGAGACAGCCAGAACGGGGAGAGTGTTTGGTGTCCTGAATGCAGGCCACCGAAGTCCTCTCCCGCTACCCGCTATGAAAACTTTCCAGATAAGAACCGCAGTGCTACAAGCCTTTGCAGTTAAGATGGAGAAAACGGCAGGCCGATGAGGAGGAAAAAAATGAGGGTGGGAGCTGGAGGATAAGGGTGTGGTGGGGGTGGAGACAGGTCAGCGGACGGACGCTGGGAACCACGGAGAGGGACGGGGGCCTGGCACCCCGAGCACAACCAATCTGCGGACCAGATCGAGGGGTGAACTCGCAGCATCTCCGCCATAATAGAAGGTCTGTTCAGTAGTGGTTTGAGTAGCTAGATTTAAACCCTCATCTCGCAGAACTTGCAGAACCCTAGGTTCTAGGAATAGGTTAAGCAGTATGTTCAGTAGGTAGCGTCAGTTTATAGAAAGTAGGTTGATAATGTAATGAAGATACATAGGAAGTAATGGCGCTAGTTTAATTCGCAAGGAGAATCAAACCACCGCCATTCTAGTACTATTATCTATGTGTATCGTAAGGTAGAATAAGAGTGTAGCGTTTGTCTTATTGTAGAAGTATGAGAGTGTATTGCCACTCATTGTGTTGAAAGGTTCCAGGAGGTCCGTGCTATAATTATTGAATTGCTGTCGTACAATATTGTGTAAATGATGTCTATGGCTAAGAATTGCTTCCATTACATTGGTGTCAGACGATTATATCTATTGTCTATCGAATTGTGAATTTATCAGTTCTTCGTTCGATAATTACGGTCAGCAACATTTATTGTGCTCTTCAAAATCGAGTTACGTTTACGTCCCCATTCCTATCCTTGCTGCCTTTACAAATAAATTTATCTTATTCTTATTCTTATCCGACCGCTGGTCGGAAGGCCCCAATACCGGCCATAACTACTTAAACATAAATCAAGTCCGGACGAAACAAAATGTGATAGGGCCATAAGGTATATCACAATTATTACAAAATAGGTTTGAAGGAGCATGCAATAGAAACGCACTGGTATCCAGTCCTTTAGGCTGGGAAAACCCTGGAAGATTACCTGATGCTATATACATATATATTGCTACGACTGAGTATATAGAGAAGACTAAAAGTGATGTCCAATAAGTCATAATTAACCTTAATGTCGATGATTCCAGTTGCATTCAGATCTTCGCCAGAAGCCTGATCACCTTCCTGGCACGGGTCTTCATGTAGCACTGGACTGTCAGTGTGAATGGACAAGACCAGTTAATCTTACATGAATCTGAATTAGGATTGAATAGGTAGGTGTTATGTGCATGCTTTAATCACCGGGCCAAGGCACGACAGAGGGGAGAGGACGGTGAGGACCGCAGGTTTACGGTGGTGTGTGTTCCGTTGGGATCGTCCACTGAAGCAGCAGCGACGAGTCTGAGGCACCCGACGGTCGAGGTGAAGCCACTGCTAAAAGCCTAGCATTCCACAACCCGTATATTATTTTTGCCTGAGTATTATTGCAGTCAGATCTACACCTAAATAAGTCATTAATGAGAGAGAGACACACGACGCGGAATTGGGCATAACTTAGATAATCGAAAGCATAATGTTGCAACATGAAAATATGCTAGTACTCGTATTATTATTATTATTAAGTCACACCAGGCTGGCGACGTAAGAACGGAGAAACTCCATGAGGTTAACAAACCCCCACGCAACCAGCCCAGTGGGTAGAGAAAACAAAAGAATGAAAAAAAGAAAATCTGAGTTCACAGAATAGCTCTGTGTACAGATCGTTTAAAGCTGCCAATACCAGCACCAGCAAAGACAGAGCCATCAAGACCATTCCAAACATCCACACACGATGGAAAAAACGAACGGG